>CAUYPK010150859.1:0-100000 GCA_963574355.1 Loris lydekkerianus | reverse complement strand
GGGTTCAAGCCCGGCCCTGGCCAAAAACTGCAAAAAAAAAAAAAAAAAAAAAAAAAAATCAGGAAAGAAAGATGGACCTGAAGTGGAGATAAACAGGGACAAATGAAATCCATGAAGTTAAGCTACAATCTGTAAGGATGAACTGAAACCAGTGTTAACCTCTCTCCTTAAAGCCTCCAACTTTGATGACACATGTAGCCTAAACATTTTGCCACAGTGCTGCACATGAACCTACCTGTTCAGGTGGGATTCTCATCTCCCAGTTTAATGTAATCATTGCTGTGTCCACTCCCTCGGGAAGTAAGATCTCCAGACCAACAGAGCAGCGTCAGGAAGCAAAAATTCTACTATCTTGTCACTAGAGATGATACTACTATCTTGTCACTAGAGATGATATTAAGATAAATTATTTGTGTTTGCAGCTCTTAAGTCATAGAATGGTAAATCCTACCTATGGGAGAAAGAATATCTTATGTTGGTCAGTGATTTAGAGCAGATAAAGCATCCTGGAGGATATTACTTCACTCTTCCATGTTGTTCATATCCAGTTGGTGCTATAATCCAGTTTGCAAAAGCATATTCCACGGTTCTCTCAGGCCAACTGTTTCAGATGACAGGAAGGCCAGTGAATTCCGTGAGTATGAGCCCATTGCTTCATCTAATTTGCTGCAGAATGAGTTGCTTTGGCAAAAGCAGTATGTAGCAATGATAACGTTCTGTACGTCTATAGATAGTAGTATGGCAGAGTCACTATGGGGGATTAAGGCAACTCTACCTTCAGAGTCTCTTATTGGGTAGCAAAGTGCTAGTGCTCTTACCTGATGGAATTGACCCAATGTAATCAACCTGCTACCCTATAACTAGTAACCCACCAAAGGAGGGTTTAACTAGTGTCAGACCAAAGGCTTGGTGTTGTTCTCTGCTGTTGACAGGACAGATCCTTAGCAGTGGCTGAAACCAAATCGTACTTACTGAGAGAAAAGTCTTAATAAGCAGAAAAGTCAGCCTGTGTATACAAGTACTTTACACCCTTGTTTCTGTGCTCACTTTGTTCACAGAGGCCCTCGGGCAAGGAGAGTGGCAGCTGGAGAGAGAAACTGAGTGATGTCAGTGAAACAGATCATCTTGTACACCAGATCATTAAGATCCCCTCTCATTAGATTGTCCTTTGCTACACATTCAGGGAGGTTCATTCACAAGCTTCTCCCCCAGACCTGTCACTACGTTTCCAACAGGGCTCCTAAGTCCCTGACCATCCAGGTAAACCAATAGGCACATTCTCTGAATCACTGTATAGCCATATCTCTTGCCCTCTGTCCTTTCGAGAAAAAGGAACAGCCAAGTGCATTGCTTGGGTGCTGCCCACAAGTAGTTGTTTTCCTTACCACTGTCTTTAGAGTCACCCAAAAGTAGGGCGATAATGTTATTAATGTATCCTTTTGGGTGCTGATAATATAATATAATATAATATAATATAATATAATATAAGTCAGTTCTTTATGATTAAAGAACTGACTATAAACCAGGCTTGAATGATTGCTTCTTCAGTGATAACCAGGAGTCCCCCATGAGGTCACATTTGTGTTAAGAAAAAAATAATAATAATAAACAATGTAGCAGGAGAATGGCCCAGAACAGCTGTGCCTTTGTATGGGCAAACTACTCTTGCCTTTAGGAGCTGCTTTAAACTTGCTCTCATGCATACCGGTTCCACTTTCATAATGAAGCACTTCTATGCACACACAATTTTCATGAGCCAAATATGCGTGTCTCCATAACCCATGATCTTAACTATCGTGCTACACTGCTACTAGAATTCATAACAAACAGAAGCCAATATATTTAATAAAGAAGGAAGGTCAGATGACCCTGACATCACTGCAAACATTTTATTGTGTTAACACTCCTGGTTTCAAATATAAAGCAAACTTAATGGAAGAGCTATGCCCAAGCAGCCCCTGAGGAAATAACAATGAGGGACGCCTGAGTCATACTCTTGGGGATAATGATCTGGCACTAGTAACTAACTATACAGGAGAAAAGATCTCCCAAATTACATATAATTTAAATTCTAGAAGATTAACTTGAAATATTTTTGAGTTAAAAAATTGGGCGCTTCCCCAACTTTTTGTTTATGATGTATTTGCATTGCAAAAGAACAAAGTATCCAGCCTCAACTTAACTCTTCTTAGGCTTTCTGGAAATAAAACTTTACATAACCTATGGTTATTGCTCAAAAAAATATATAAGATATTCCACCATCAACCTCAAATCATTCCGCATCATATTTTGACAAACATTAGAAACCATAGCTATTTGATAAGCTGGGTTGCCCCCTTGGGAGATTTTAATTAGATTCAGGCAGATTTGATTCCTGAATTTATAAAGAGACAGAAAATAAAAGGAGAGAGAGAAGCATTTCTTTTGTAAAGTATGGGGGGATAAAAGAACTTATAGTAAGGAAACAGAGTGCATGTATGATATTGAAAAAGCTCACTGTGATGTTAATGTGGTTACTTCATCCATTATGGACCAAAGGAAGACTCCACAGAAGTTGAAAGGTGGTGCGGCTATGAATAAAGAGACACCAGACCTGTCAACATTGTAATAACTAGTCTGTGAATCGTACATCCATACCTCTTGCCCTCTGTCCTTTCAAGAAAAAGGAACTCCTTGGGTGCTGCCCACAAGTAGTCATTTTCCTTACCACTGTATTTAGGGTGACCCAAAAGGGGGGCACAGACATTAGACCTGTCAACATACTAATAACAAGGAGTGATCTTCTCCTAAAAAGTTATCCAAATATTGCATTTACAAATATATTAAAAGTGGAGTGAGATACCCCTGGACTTTTCCTTCTATTCCACAAGACTTTTACTCTCTGGACTTCACAATGGTGGCTGCGGCCTGCAAATCTTGGCACTACCCCCTAAACTTCTGGCAACTTGGGATTTCTCTAGTTTTTCCTGTGGTGAATGTCCCACCCTGGCTACTCGTTGACATAAATAGGAAATGAAGTTGAAAATGCAGTCTCTGTCAAGGCTGAAAAAAGAAAAAGGGAAGTGGTGACAAGGATAATCCAAGAACTGCAGTTACTGTCAAATGCAAGGATAATCTAAGAATTGCAGTTAAGCCAAAGATCATTAAGGCTTGGCTTTGGAATGGATCATCAAATTTAGGCAGCCTTCTTTTTGAACTCTAACAAATACTAAAATGAGTCTATGCCCTGGAGATATCCACCAACTTATAGTTCTGGGAGGCCAGCCTGCATTTAACATTTTTCTTCAGTTGAGGTACAAAATGGACAATCCACACGGATTAATGGAAACTTGATTGGATATGGTGAAGACTGAGAAGCGCCAACGTGCTGAGGGATGGGAAGAAGATGAAGGCGAAGGCACATTTCCCATGGATCCAGGCTTTCGTGGCCTACAATCAGAGCCTTCATTCTCCTCCCCACACACTGTAGAGGATGCTTACAATAGTCATAGGTCAGAACATGAAATATTTTATTCCCACGGCAAATAGCATTTGAAAATGAAGCTCCGTGCAATTAAGGTTTGCTGGGAATTGTTTTTTTCTTTTCACATATGGCAATATTTATCTTCAAAGTCCTCCTGTTTGGCCCATGGGCTCATTTATACAGCAGCTGGTCTTGTGTGGCCTAATTGTGAGATGACTTGTTGTGCGATTCAGTAGCATTGTTTATTTGTACAATGGTTCGGTGGAATTTATGAACTGCATAATATTGTTCTAGACTGCTTTATTTTCAGTAAGAAGACACATTTTCTCCAGCATTCATGACTGGGATCAAAATGAGGTGGAATACTCGAGATATTTTCATCATCCCAACTTCCTCTGTTAATTAATGACATTAAAATGGCAATTAAAGGAAGAGATGGAAGCAGAATATAGGATGAGAACTAGAGTGAGGAATCAAGTTGAAATCAGTCTTTGTTTTGCACACAAGAGCTTGTTAACAAACGCTCAAATGCAACTAACACAAGCTGCAAGTTATTTCTCCTTAGTCCTAGTTGTTCTCAGGAAAATGGAATCAAATCATGGACTCTTTTAGAAAAGATCTCTTTATCATAAACTTTCTTAAAAATGCATGGAAAGAAATTTCACAGCATGATAGTTCATTAAGTTGAACCTTCTTTTTCAAAAAAATGTGTATAGATATTTGGAATAAAAAATTCTTTCAGACAAGCAAACAAAAAAAAGAAAGAAAGAAAGAAAGAAAAGATCTCTTTTGTTATTCTTGGTCTGTCCCTGAGAAACCCTCAGTAAATGGTCCCAGTTACTTGTCACACGTTCTTCAATGATGAAATGTCTCCAGTGGTGCCAGGCCTATAAAAAGTTCTAAAAGCAATTTGACCCTTCCCATTTCATTTCCTGTATTAAAAAGAAGCTGCATGTTTTTTGTTTGTTTGTTTTTTTGTTGTTGTTGTTTGTTTGTTTCCAATAAGAATAATTTTCAATGAAGTATGAATGGATTTTTTAAAGTACTTTGGAGATTAAAAAAAAAAAAAAGTGATAATTCCAGGATCTGAGATGGAAATTGAAATCTTATAATGTTAAAATATGTTGAAGCTGGAAAGAATGGATTGGGGCAAAGTAATATGTCATAGGGTCAGGCAGTTTCAAACTGGCCTTTGTTTGGTGAATGAGCCCACACACCAGGATCTGACTCTCAGACTCTCAGTCCAGCAAATGGATTTTATCAATAAAGCCAGAAATTGCCAGTGTCTTATGGAGACACACAATAAATTCACAAGAGATTAATGTGCAAACAGAAAGATCAATTTACTAATTTATTATGGGGAATATCTATGTTCTGTGCCTTGAATGCTTGACCCTCCTAGCTAAGGCATCCTTTTGTGTACTGATGGAAATGTTCCCATCTTCCCAGCTCGGAAGCTGGGTTATTAATCTGAATGTTGTTTGGTTGGCATGGAACTAAAACAAATAGAAGGGAAATGTCTTGAGGATCATGTCATCTGAGTGAGGATAGGATTCAATAATATTTCCATCTTCTCACGGGGGACAACATTCTACAGATACCTGTATCCCCTAATTCAGCCATTTCAATCCACCAACTAAGATGGAATAGAAGTCATTTATTCTATTAATTTTATTCTTTTTTTTTCTGTGCTGTATGGCTTTATTTAAGTGCTAAGATTACTGTTAATTAACTTCAAATGAATATTTCTATGGCCTCCTGAAGACATGCTGCCCACTTCCATTGTATGCTTAATGTCTTTAAATTTCTAAGACCATCGTCTTTTTTTTTACCCCATCTCTAAGTTTCTTAGGAAAGCCTTGCCATCTCCTGGATATACTATCTTCAAACTTCAAGATTCTGTCATTCTCTGAAGATACATTCTTTTATCTGGAATGGATTGAGGATGTGCTAAGTGCCAAGCCCTGGGTTGGGTATACTTAAGGGCATCAAAAGTAAGAGGGGATAAGCCCTGCTTTCAGGAAACTTCAGATTCAGTTAGGGAGATAATCTACATACACACAAGTCCAAAAGAGTAGTACAGGGCAGGACATGACTTACTAATAAATACCTAGTAGGGTCAAAGGAGGGAGCAAATAGATTGTTCAGAGAAAGCTTAATGGGAAAAATGAATTCAGGAGGAAAGCAGGTCATATCCCATCTCAGGTTAGGGCAGGATTCCTCAATCTAGGCACCGCTGACATTATGGGTCATGTAACACTTCATTGTGGGGACCTTTTCCATGACTTACAGGGTGTCTAGCAGCATCCCTAGCCTCTTCCTAACATGCCAATGTCCCTTCCCTTCCCACCAACCCAAAAGTCCCCAGACATTGTCAACTATCCCCTGGGGGGCAAAATCAATGCAGTTAAGGTGACTGCATTCATCTAAGTTAATTATTCAATTGATCCTTAGAAATTGGGGAACCGTGCTCAGGGGAGAGGGTAGGGCTAAAGACGCAGAGTGGTGAGCGAGGAACACCAGGATATGTGTAAATAACATCAAGGAGTGGGTGAAGGGAAGGTCTGAGAGGAGAGGAGGGCTTGAGACTGGATAGAACAGAATACACAATTGTGTATAGGACATTTATTTTTTGGACTTAGACTGACATTTCATAAGTGCTTAATATGTTCCCATCATTTTTCTAAATCAGTGATTGTTTTCAAATGGATTTTCCTTTGAAAATACTCCAAATAAAGGGAGAAGGTGGTCACATCTGAGTAATTATCTCAGGGGAGAGCTAAGTAATATCTGAGAACATCTAAATTTGTCCTACATGAACAAATATGATTATAGGCATGCTACCTGAGCAAAAGTTTGGGGGTGGGGGGGCAGATAGTTACCTCCTTACTATATAACATTTATGATTTTTCTTGAGAACTTGAGATCTAAATTGAGTCCCTGAAATGTATTATTACTAGAGATGAGATTGCAAAATAACAATTACCATAAGCAATGCCATCACCACCTTTTCCAGAGTGCTTTTTTTGTCCCATGAGGGCCACATATGAGCAAGATCTCAACCCTCATCAGCAGCCACTAGTTTTCCAAAAATGTCTGAGGAAACAAGCTAGCTTAGAGGAAGAAATTATCTATGGGCAGACTTTATTGGTGACCCTGGAGGGGGAAAGAGGACAAGCCCACTGACAAAAAAGGGCAGCTTATACGTGTAGTGTGGGAGGCCTGTCTCTGGTCCATGAAGGGAAGTCTTCCGTGGCCTCATTGTCTCCCAGATACATTTTGTAATAATTCTAGCAGGAAGTGAGACGAGCCAGTGAGTCATGCAGAAATACATCCTTTAAAAACAAAACAAACAAAAAAACCTAGTTGACCTTTCCAACTTGTCCAGATGTACACCGTTTTTTTAATTTTGCTTGTTTTTAACTCCCCATGCAAACAGGTACTGTGTGGAAGTCTGGGTAGGTGTCGCTCAGATCCTTGGACTAGAGGAACTCAAGAGCATAGAGAGACACAGAGGAAGGCGACTTAATCAGAGAAGAAATCGTAATCTATCTGAAATCATAATCTATCTGAAATTGTAATCTATCTGAAACCTTGTTGAGTTCGTTTCAATTCTTTTTATTTTGCTCTTCGCCTGGACTCCAGCGCAGCAGGAGCAGCGGTGCAGAAACAATGCTGATTCAGAAAGTCTGGCTGCCAGATATTCTGCTGGAAACAGAAAGAGGAAAGGGGTTCTGACTGTGTTGAGGGGGCGAGCTGAACATGGCTAGGCCTGTTGTCCTCTTCTGTAGACATGCAGAGAAAGAATCAGAATCCCTCGAGTCAAAAAAAAAAAAAAAAAATCAGAATGCAAAGAAGCCTTTAAAAAGAAAAAAAAAAAAAATTAAATGTTCACTTTCCTCTGATTTCCAGAGTTTTGGGTTAGCCTCCCATTGGAAATGCTACACAGTCTTTCTCTCCACCCCCCACCCCAGCTTAAATCTTTTCTATGCAATGATTCTTTTTGTCACAGAAGAATGTTCAGGATAATTTTTATTTTGTTCATTTATTTTATCCATCTAACCTGTTTATTGCTCTTCTTCACCATCCATTGCCAGTTGCTTCCCTTTAAAAGAGAAGAAACCAAGGGCGGCGCCTGTAGCTCAAAGGGGTAGGGCGCCAGCCCCATATGCTGGAGGTGGTGGGTTCAAACCCAGCCCCAGCCAAAAACTACAAAAAAAAAGAAGAAGAAGAAACCACTCACATTATGGCAAACACTCAAAGGTCTAAGACCTATTCTTAAATTGATATAAAAGGAATTTACTCACCACGCCCTTCAGGATTAAGGGGATTGCCCTTTGGAACACATTCTATATATGCAGACTGGGCATTTTTAAGAATGGGAAAAACCAGGACATATGAACAACAATGGCTCCCAATGAGAGTTATTTTTAGACCTGGGATTCTGAAGGATATAAAGTACAGACACTGAAATGGTTCTCACTTGTCCTAGTGGGTGTGTCCACTCTTACACCCTTGGTCTGGTCTGTTTGTGCACGCACACACTCTCACGCACACACATACACACACCTCAGACTTCACTTCCAAAGAGTGCTGGGGTGGTTGCAAGTTTTTCTATAGGCATTTAAATGTTGGATATTTCTCCAAATTTTTGAAGGCATAGTGGGAAAATGCCATGGATATTATCCTTCCTGCTGTTACTACCAATAACCAGTTTCTGAAAAATGGACAGAGAGTCCATTGAAAAGAATGTAAAAAGTTCCGTTACGGATATTGCATATTAAACCCACAATGGAAAAGAAAATAATAACACTTGAAAGTTTAACTCATTTGTGATGATCTCAAGTACTCTGTTGGGAGATGCAAAATTACATATTTATTCCCAAAATGTGAATCTGTCTAAACTATGAAGTGTGTTTTAATGGATTTTTTGCTGTCTGCTAATGTAGGGCAGATGTCATACCCTAAAGAACTAATGTGGTCCAAAGAGAATGTGAACCAGTAGTCCTATTTTTAACTTTTTTTAAAGAACAGCAGCTAAATGGTTCTGGCATCCAGAGGGAGCTTGGTCTTACCAAAACTGTCTGAGCATGTTTATGTTCCATGAGGAGAAGTATCATTATGTTAATGATTTAAACCCTCTTAGTTGATACAGTATTGGGGATTTCTTTCAAAATAATCCAGTGGGAGGAGGGGAAAATGAATAGAAGGCAGATAAGGTAAAGGATACATGGGGGCCCGGCACTATTCCTGGTACTTTTGTGTGTGTGAAATTTTCCATGATAATAAACTTTTGAAATTTTTATGCAGCCATTCATTTATTTTCAATATCAATTTCTGAGTGGCTCTTGCAAAAAGGCACATTTTCTCAGTTTAATTCACACAATTAAAGCATATATACAGCTAGCAACCTAGTTGGGGGGTGTTATGGAGCAGTGTAAGCAACAAGACATCCAGAGGCCCAAATCCTGGCTTCCCCATTAATCACATAAAGATTTGAAGGAAAATTACTTGATCTTCCTGAACTCAGCAATTTCATAAGTAAATTGGTGAGAATAACACCACCTTTATGTTGTTAGGAAGGATAAGGAAGCTAAGATATCTAAAAGTATCCTGCCACAATAGGTGATTCATCTTAGGTTTATTTTTTATTTTCCATCAAAACTATGGATGGAATATAAAAAGTTAAAAATATTTTAAACTCAAAAAACAAACAACAAACAAACAAACAAAAAACAGAGTAAGTGCTTATTTAAGCATGTATTTGGCCTAAATATACTAAGCCCTGTTGGTGTGCTTTGAACTGTGCTGCGCATGACACCGAACAACCTATGACATTGTTTTAGACGATTCCAAAAGAATAATGATAGACAGATATAAAATGCATACAACCAGTGGGGAAAAGCCAAAATAGGAGTATGTACACGGAACTCCAGCAGTCCTGGAGAGGACAGTGTGAGCTGAGCCCAGAGGGGTCACGGAGTGGTTAATCAGGCCTACAATTAGGGCATCCTACTGACCACGAAGCCCTGCCCCCCAGCCTCCCAGGGAATCCATCCAAGCTCCCAGCCAATCCTTTAAAGCCTCCGCTGGCCATATCCTAGGTAACCAACAGACAGGCACGGAAACGGAGCATACACAGTGGAAGGAAACCAGAACAAATAACCTCTGGCATTTCCACTCATTTCAGGACAGTACATCTGAATTGTTCATAAACAGCAGAACTATTGGAGGGAGCACAGCAGACTGGTGGGTCTCACTTGAGGGGCTAGGGTGGGGGTTCTAGACAGGGGGAGCTATAGCAGAAACACTCCAGAAGCTATTTATTGCCAGTGAGGGGGTCGCTGCAGAGCTGAGCCCCTCAGACATCAGAATTCTGTCTCTCGCAGGCTCTGCTGTCACCAGAGGACAAAGAAGACTTGAAGACTGGAATAGAGAGAAATAACTGGTAGGGAGGAGACTGCGCTGAAAGAGGCAATGCTCCAAATAACTCGCCCCTCCTATTTTCTATTGGCACTATAAATACCATTCTGAAATGTTACCGTAACTTTAGGAGTCTCTTTTAGGAAGCATTTGGTAGTGAGTCATCCCACAACTATGTGTAAAGCACAACACCCCGCCGCGACTCTGTGAAGTGCCTCAACTGGCTTTTACTGGCTCTATTTTGGAATCCCATTTGGGGGGCAAGGAAGGACACGTGCAATTTGCAGACAAGGTCACAAATTGCACTTCCTCCCCTCGTACGCAGGGGACTCCCAGGACAGGAGGGGGCGAGCCAGAAACCTGGGGGATACCCGTCCATATTCAGGAAGAGAAGGCAGGAGCTAAATTTAATGACTAAAGCGTTTTTAACAAGACCCTTTTCAGATGATAGGCAACAGACCAAGGGGAAGTAAGCCCAGGGTTCCAGGCAAGGGACGTGGAATCACGGAATCTTATCCCCAAATATCCTAGATGCACTTTTCGTCTGGTGTCACAGCTGCAGCAGGGCCAAGCCGCCATCTTGGCCACCTGCCTAAGTAAGCTCCGCGCGCTTCCCGGGCCGCTCCGGCCGCCTGGGCTCTTCAGCGTGGCAGCCGCAGCCATCCCCGGCCCTCACTGTGCGGACACCATCCTGCAAAAGTGTAACGTCACCTTTCCCGTGGGAAAGGCCTTTCGGTTTGTATTGAATCCTTACCAAACCCTGTGACATAGGCAGTGTTTATTAGCCTTGGGCTGTTAACGCTGTTTAAGGATTCTAAGTTTGAAATAAAAATTATTTGTCAGTAGAATTATAATGTATGTTTACTACATGAAGATTATAAAGCAAAAAATAAGAAAGTAATCAGAAATACCTATTTTCCCACCACGCAGAGATAAGAACTATCAGCCCCTCTGGACCATTTATCTAATGAACTCGAAGAGGGTCAGAGCAGGGAGTCTGGAGCCTTCTGCCTGCCTTGATATTCTTAGCTCCTTTTGGTAAGACCTATGTGACTTTGGCCCATCCCCTTAACCTTGCATCATCTCATATTCCTCATCTGAAAAATGGGAATTATAATGCACTCTATCTCATAGGGTTGTTGTAAGGAGTACATTAATTAATAAATGCACTTAATGACAGTGCCTAGTACAGAGGTACAGAGTGGTAGGAAAGTGATTGCTCTTCTCGAGGTCAGGTAGTCTGTACATGCACTTTTATATCTTATTTATCACTTAAAATTAAGCTAGATGTATTTTTTTGCATGATATCAGCAATTCTTCATAAACATAATTTTGTAACATTTCTGCTTTTTAATGATAAACTGGTAAATAGTGTTATAGAAAACTTAAAAAGTACAGGAAAGCACAAAAAAGAAAATGACCATGTCACCAAATCTTACAGTCCTAAGGCAATAACTGTTAAAGTTGTACATGTTTCAATATTTTTATATGTAGAATTTTTGGAAAAATTTAAAGGAATGATTGTGAGCAATTAACATTTTACTAAATATTCTTCTATAACATTTTGATAGCTTGGTTGATTCAGGCATATAATTTATATACTACAACATTCATCCATTTATAAGTATTGTAAGTTTTAATATATTTATTCTGTTGTACAACCATCACCAAAGCACAGCTTTACCATATTTCTGCCTCTCTGATACAACATGATTTTAAACATTATGTAATACTTCCCTACATGGTTATAATGTGTAATATGTATTACAGATGCAGTTTATTCAACTAATTCCCTGTTGGGCTGCTGGCCCATCACAAGGACGCCACTCTGATGACTATATCAACTCCTAATTACTTCCCATTATCTCCCTAAGGCCCCACCTCCAAATATCATCAACATATAAATTTGGAAGTTAAGTTTTCAGTACATGAAATTTGGAGGACACATTCAAACCATAGCAGGACTCCAGAATATTTAAACTATGTATGCGGGTTGCCTCCTACATCTAGTGAATAGGGCTTGCTCCAGAGATGAGGTGGTTCATAGATCTGGTAGACAGCAAAAGTGGGACAAGACTAACAATGTCTTAACAGTTTTGAGTCCAGACCTCTTCCTACTATATCACTTGAACAAAATATAATCCAAGTCCCAGCCCTTTCCTTCTCTAAAAGCTGTGATTTATTGAGACTCTTTTCCATCATGTGCTATGCAAGCTGTTTTACAGACAAAATCTGTAATATGCAAAGGTGTATTTTTGTTTCCTTATTTTACAGCTGAAAAAGAAGAAATTCAGTATCTCTACATAAAACCCTGGGACTGCTCACTTCTACGATTGTGTTACTCACTAGGTTCTCATCCCAGGGAAAATACTTGCAGTTAAATTGTGAGGAAAGGAAATACAGATAAAATGCAAGGAAAGAATATATACATGTGTGAAAATAAAGCAAAACTCTAACCATGAGGACATAGTAATTTGGAAGTTGTGACTATTTGCATGGACGCTGAGCTTTACACTGCCTTCTTTTTCACTGATGTTAATGTTTCTATTGATTTGTTGGCCATATCTTGCTTATCTACAGAAAGAATGCATTGCAGCAGCAAGAAAGATAACAGGATCGAGGTTGAGGAACCGAAAGCAGAAGAGTAGAAAGAGGAGAAAATTCTACCTGGCAACTACAAAGTTTAGTTCTGAGCTCACTGGCAGCCAAAGATTAAAATAGAAAATCTATGCATTGTATTCTCATAATTTCATTAAGGAAACTTTCTATTACATCAGGACAGACTTATATTTTATTAGCACCTATTATTACATGGTCTTATATGTGGGACTGCAGGAATACAGATTACATTTTAATTTTTTACCAAAAACACAGATGTTTCTCCAGCAACCATTTCTCATCTTTTCTCAGAGCTGTCCACGTACATAATCATTTGCTTTTAAAATAGAATAGTATTTGTCAAAACAAACTTAAATCATGTCACATACAACAGATTGTCTTTGATTTAGTAAACTGTAGTTGTTTTACCATAAGTATATATGGTTTAATATAGTATTTTATTTTATTGCTATACATATTCCTGCATTAAGGAGACTGTATGAATTCATTCCCCTGGAGAAGCGGATGTAGTGCCAGCACAGCGTGTTAACTACGGTATCGGAGATGGTATTTTTAAAACAAAGGTTGACAAGTTGAATTGGAAAGGCAAAAATTGCACTAAGCTTATTAAACAACCTCAAGAATAATTTAAAACTCTGTAGAAACTGTTTAAATACCCCAAATGGACAATTAAAAGCAGCTCTTCTATGTCTTATCTGTATCATTTTTGTGTTGATTTCCCCAAACCCCTGTTATTTAACACTAGGATCACTGTACTTTGAATACCTGAAAACATTAACATTGCTTTCTTAAAAGATAGCTCCTATTTAGACTTTCTATTCATTCACATAGTTCCATAAATGCGTTCCCATCATGATTGCTACCTAGATACGAAGAGGATAAAAATAGGCCAGTGACCAGAATCAAGCCCCTAGAACTATGGAAATTTCCACAACCATCCAGGCTTCCTTTTGGAACTTTGGTTAATGTTGCCAAAGATAATAGAAAATAGTATCTTCTCTGTGTGTGAGACTTGGGTAATTTGTAATTAGGAAATGCCATACATCACACTTTCCCCAAAGTGGTTTTGGTTTACCAGGGGGGCACTTATCACTGCAGGTCGTTAGACGGTCATGGAGGTGAGACTCTTTTTACACCATCTGCATTGCACTTCTACTATGTGCTGGCTGCTCTCTGGCTGATGAGACCACTAGAGGTGACTAAAGTTTTAAACTAGTTTATTTTTCAGCAACAGTCACTGAACTTTGCAAGTTCAACCTCAGGTAGGCCATATCCTAGTATTGTCCCACCATGATCAGCCCCATTCAGACCCGCTCCATAGCATCCACCACCATTTCCCACCTAGACATGGGGGTGTGGGGGGCGGCAGGAGAAATAGTATGATGAGCCTAGCAGGACAAGTTGAGGGGCAAGGCTCACTCTAAGGCTCCCATTGGTTCTCTTTATTGGTAAAGTTTCCCTTTGTGGGTTTTCTTTCTGGTCTATTGAGGACTCGACCAATAGCCCATGGAATGTGTCAGCTCTAATTGCCTGTGTGGATTGGCACAAGTCATACCTCCAAATTGGAATGTTGTCTGTCACATATAACATAGTCCTGCAGAGGGGTAACTGTGGCCTGGAAAATGTTTTATCCAAACATTCCTTAAAATCATTTGTGTTCTGCCACGGTGAGGGGCAGACAACCTTTGCAGAACTGGCCGAAGGAACTCCCAGGATGCTAAAGTTTCAACAGGTGTCAGGACACCACTCCCTCCCACTGCTTCTAATAATGCAGATTGCCTCCCCACTAAGGACGTCAGATAATGGCCAATCCTCTCTGGGGTACTCTGGAGCAGTTGTAGCCAGGGCAGCTTTCCAAAAGAAGTAGGTAATTGGTGAGTGGTGAGGACAGATTGAGGGGTCTAAAAATCTGGTCTAATTGATGAGCGACTTTCACAGGTGTTGCCTGATGGCCAGGTAATAGCTGTCAAACAAGCCTCACTGGAATTGGCTTGAGGAAAGCGTGGAGGCTGTCTTTAAAGGGAGATTCGCCACTGAGAAAGATACCAGGAGGCAGGGATATAATGTTTAGGGAGAAGAAGAAAGGACACTGGCATTTGTTGAGCACCTATTATGTGTTAGGTAACATGAATTAACATGTTCACATATTTTAATCTCAGGATTCCACTCACAGTCTCATGCAGGGTCTGTTTTCTTTAGAAATAAATTCTGGCAACCTGGACTGCAGGAACTAATTAAACAGTGAATACTGGGCCATGCAGACAAATCAGTCTCTTGCTTATGTGCTCTACTTCCATCTGTATAGGCAGAGAGGTACTGGGGCAGGAGGAAATCAGACACCTGAGCCAAACACCACAGCATAATAGGGAAACATTCATTCCAGACATGATAAGCTCAGATAGTGCTCTTCTTATCTCAGAAATACTCCTCATTAAAGGTGCGTACACAGACACCAAAACAGTTGTCGAACTTAAAAGGTAATAATTATTATTTTGGCTACCTGTGACTAATCAACTCATTAATTTTTGGAAAAAAATTAGCAAAATTGAACTGCTTTTTACTTTTTATTGTCATGAGCAATTGAATTGATTGGGGACTCTTAGCAAAGCCAAACTCTGTCATTTGGGGAGAGACAATCAAGAGCAGCCACCAAGGAAGGACTCTCCACAAGAGAAAATTTCAAGTTCCCATGTAAAATTCAGGCCCACAGGAAATGTCTAGTTGAGGTGATGGATCACAGACCAGCCCACTTGCCAAACTTCCAAGACAACCTCCTGCAGGCACCGCCTTGTGAGGATACAATTGTCATTTTTGTCTTAGGATCCATCTTTTTTAGGGGGGAAATGACAAACTGTGATCTTCTAAACATTTCATGTTTTGATAGTTGACATTGTCCCAAAAGATCCAACCCTGCCCTCACCATTCAATGGAATGAGGAAAAAGATACTTCTTTTTTTGGAAATGGGCACCATTGCTATTAGAGAGCTAGACAAATGCACAAGCATCTGCTACTGGAAAATGGCCCAGAGATCATTGAGATTACTGGAGAAACAAGTGTGTTCGTTACATGACATTATATTAAATGCTCATTTTCTGACTGACGGTTATTCAAATTTTGGCAGTCATCAGGAAAATACCTCTCATAGCAATGGTCCCATTTTTCTTAGAGTCAGAGTCTCACTTTATTGCCCTCAGTAGAGTGCTGTGGTGTCACAGTTCATAGCAACCTCCAACTCCTGGGCTTAGGCGATTCTTCTGCCTCAGCCTCCTGAGTAGCTGAGACTACAGGTGACTGCCATTTTGTGTTGCAGTTTGGGGCTGAGTTTGAACCCGCCACCCTTGGTATATGGGGCCCTACCCACTGAGCCACAGGTGCCACCCAACAATGGTCACATTGCTTGGAACATTTTCTCATAATTTATATCCCACCTGGTTAGATAGTAATCGATAAATGTTGGCACTGGACTACATTAGAATAGTTTTTTGTTTTGTTTTTTTTTTTTACTGTAATATGCCCTTCCTTTTTATCCTCAAGTGATCTGATTCAGCAGGTCTAGGAAGGACCTAAACATCTGTAATGTTCTAACTGTCCAGGTGACTGTTGTGCCTTGGGTTGACATCAGTGGGGATAGATGACAGTGCCCTCCATGTAGGGGTGTAAGTGAGGAGAGATAAGAGTGCTCTCCACACAGGCTGTGAATGTTTTGCTTCATGTGACAACTATAGACTTTTCCAAAATATCCTACAAAAAAGACTGGGTAAAAGAATTTGGTCTGATTGGCCCACATGTTTCCCTATTACTGGCAGAAAAATGTGACCATTAGCATATTGGTACAGCCCGTTTTTCATACAATTTATTATTCCTCGAGCTTCCTCTGGAATAATTAGTCACTCTTCTCTGTTGTCCTGAGGTAAATCATTGTGGGTTGAATTGTATCCCCTCTAAAATAGTTTTGTTGGGGTCCTAATTCCTGGTACCTCAGAGTGTGACCTTCTTTGAACATAGGGACTTTATGGACGTGATTCAATTAAAGTGAGACCAGTAGCGTGGGCCCTAGTCCAGTGCCACTGGTGGCCTTACCTTTACACGTCTGGTCTCCAGAACTGGGATGAGAAAATCCTGCTGTTCAAGCCACGCAGCTTGTGGTGCAGTGTTAAGGCAGTGTCAGCAAACCGATCTATAAACACGGATCTGTGTTTGGTGAGCCCTCCGTCCGCCTTCCCAACACACCTCCCTTCTCTCCATGAAGCTATCTATGTAAGCAGTCATGCTCCAAGCATAACTCCCTATCACAATCCCTACCACAGGAGCCAGGAGCTCAGATTCTTCCTCTAAAATCTCACATTCTAGCAAGGGAGCTGGCACGTGACTGAAGCTTGAACGCTGGGTGCTTTCTTCTAGGACTGTCCACCTTAGTGAGGGAGGATAGGAAGCAGTGAACCAGAAAGCCTTAGGGACCATTCTCATGGCCTCCCCAGTACAGCGGGGGCCAGCTGTGCAACTGGTCTGAATGTATGTGTCCCTCAAAATTCACATGCCCAGGTCTCTGGGAAATGATTAAATTCATGGAAGTGTAATGAATGGAATTCTTTGCATAAATAAATGCAATGCCCTCATAAAAGCAGCCTGAGAGAGACTCTGTGCTCCTTCTGCCATGTGACGGCACAGTGAAAAGACAGCATCCAAGATCCAGAAACCAGAGCCTGATCTCTGACTCTGCTGTTCCCTCTATTCAGACATTTTGGCCTTCAAATCGCAAGAAACAAATTTCTGTTGTTTACAGCCTGCGGTGTGTGTACTATCAGCCTTAGTGAACCAAGATACTTAGCTATTCCTGAAGCAGTGACTTGGGTTCCTTCTCTGCTGTCTTTAGTCCCTCCAGCGTCTCTTTGGTCCCTTCTAATCCCCAAGTCTGGTTTCCCTTAGTCTTGTTCATCTGTGGACCTCATATGAAATGATCAGTCATCTGTCTTTGTGTATATGTGTGACATACAAAAGAGCCAATTTCATAGGGTTCACCCTAATGATCTAGCCAGACTCATTTTCTCATGTTTGTCACTAATAACTTCAATACATGTCCAAGGCATCTCACACATCCATTATAACCCAATAGTACAATTTACATGTGGTCCATTACAAAAGAACTTACAAGTATTGGACACCTCTGAATTCCAATACCTGTGAGGTCCTTTGTAACTTTGTTTCCTGATTCCTAGGTTGCCCTCATGTGTTTTTCTCTTATTGTGCCAGTGAGTAGGAAGCATCTATTCATTATTTATGCAACAATTAATTACTGAACATTATCTATACATTAGATTTGGTTTTAGGGTTTAGATTCTAGGTTTGCAAAATGAACACAGCAGGACTTTATAGGTCACCTCATCCAATGTGCTTTATGGACCAAGAAGGCGTTGAGAAAGTTGGGTGACTTCACTGCATCCCCCATCCATGTCTTTTCTCAAACATTTGTTAAATTGCCACGTGCTAAATTGTGTCCTAGGTAGGTACTAGAAACATGAAATAAATAAGGAATGGTCTCAAATGTGAAGCATAAAACTGGAAATACTCACTGTCTTGAGCTCCCTCTGGGGAGGGGATGGAAGGTGACCATTCCCAAAACTCAGCATAATAGGCCAGAGACGGAGAACAAGAAGGCGCTTGTTCTAGTCACATCATTTATGCAACCACCTCTTGGCTTTTACAGACTTTGACCATGGCATAGTGGGATTCCTCCGTTGAATCATTTGCTTAAAATTGAACCTTAGACCGGGTTGACCAGTTCACTGTGTTTTTCCTCTCTACATTTGTTTAGTTGCTTTGATGTTATTTATAGAAATTAAAGTCTTGACTAAATGTGTGGTCAAACTCTCGACCCAATGTTGGTGCTCAGTGTCCCCCACCTCCCTTTCTTGTCCACCTTCCTCTGTCTCTTCTGCCCTTTAACTTCCACCTCCTCTCACTGATCTCAGTGTCCTAGGTCCCTGATGGATATTTAATAAATCAGAATGGATCCTGGAAAGTTCAGGTTGAAATCATTTCCTATGCTTCACCCTTTGCGGATATTTCATTTAAAACTATATACAAATCCTCAGGGAAAAATCCTACAGAAATAATTCCCTGTGCTTGACTCTCAGGGCCTGTAATGAGGAGGCAATATTCAGGGTGTTGCTAGAACCTCTGCGGCTCCTCCACGCTTCTCACACGGCATCTACCTATGTTCCACCTTCGGAGGAGTTTGAAAGTAGACAGTGGTTTCTTGGAACACCAGGACATGAACAAAGGGAAGATGTGTACACATGGTGGTGTGATTCAAAGCTCTCCTCTGTTTTCTGTAGTTTAATTTTGTTTCAGATGAAGAAATTAGTGTTACACCCATGTTTGAGGACAAGCCCAATTGCATGACTTCACACAGCCTTTAGAGCAGGACTGAATTACATAACTTCTTAGCTTGTTTGCTCTCAACATCCTGAGATTCCAGATTGTCTATATGATTCAGAATGGAGATTTGGGTCTGAGCGGAGGGTTTCCAACGTCAGGGCTGGCCAGAGCTTGGTGATGTCACCTGAGTAACACATCTGTGTTCTTTCAGGTGGGTTGGCATCTATAGGAGAGAAAAATCCTGTGTTGAAGAGAAAGCCTGAGGGATTAGATTGGGCCTTTTTTTCTTTACCACTAATTTTTGCCTTTCTGTTTAATTATATCTGTTCTCTTAGGCTGAGTGATTTTCCTAGTTTTGATCACATAGCACAAAGTCTCTCTCAGTACATTCTGTTCCTTTTACAAGGCCTCTGCCCAATTACAGGAACACACTCATTGCTTCTCCAAATAGCCATTACTTGCTGAAATAAAGAAACCAGCTAGAAAGGATTTCAGGCAAATAAAAAGGATTTCAGGCAAATAAAGATTCAATCACTGGAAAACCTAAAGTAATCCTTTCACTTAAAAAAACAAGGTAATTAAAAACCATTCTTCACAGATAAAACAAGGTGGTGTTAAAAAATAAAGGCATTCCCTTTGTAATTTTTAGGTAAATTTATTCATATATATTGATATAATTGCCTACCATTTATATTAGGAGTTTCTATAATCTTTCAGGATCCAATTATTATGCTCCCGAAGAGGTATAAAAAGAGCATTTCTACTATTGTCACCAACCTGGAATGCTAGTAAAACCAGGGTCCTGTGTTTCTTTGTTCAGCACATAGGATGTGGTTGCAGAGATAAGGGGAGGGCTATAGAATATAAAGAGATTTAGTAGATTAGCAAAAAATAGATGGGCTCTAGTTATTGCTAGAATTATAAGGTATTAGTCTTCGATGGAAACAAAAGAATAAGGTATTAGGTAAAAGTCCGGAGACAGGTTTGCCATGAAGCTCGTGAAGCTCACATGTGCCACCTTGATGCAATCTCCACCCCTTCCAAACACACTGATTTTATATAAGTTTCAAAAGCACAAAGCCTAGATCCATCCTTCTAAGGCTTAATAGCAAAAGGAGCCCAGCTCAGGTTGCTTCCAGATAGAAAAGCAAAGTCATCTCAAACCAGTGACTCAAATGAGGGAGTGTTTTAACTTTTTCTTTTTTTTTGCCCCTAAAAAAAAAAGGTAGAAAAAGTTGTCAGAGGTACAATCATGAAGATTTCTATGGGCTGAAAATATCTGATCCAATAGTCCAGCTTTCCTAGAAGTAGCTTGTACTGTCCCACTCTGTCGTGTACTGTTTGTATGTAGCTATCAGTTTCATCGAAGGATTTGCCAATAGTGATTAGGTAATATTTGTATTTTCATTACCACATCTGCCAGTCAGTGCCACTGTTTGCTTGAACCCTATAGAACTGCCAATATTCAACAAATTTTGTTCTATAAACAGGAGTTTCACAGGGTAGTGATTAATGTTGTTCAATCATATGTCTGTTACAAAAACAAAAGCGGCTAATATAGTTTATGGGAATAAAAACTTCGCTGTTGTTTCTAAACAGAACTGCTTTTAAGCTATACACCAGCGCTAACAGAAACAGAGCAAGGCACAAATGTGAGCCCCATACGTAATTTAAAATTTTCTAGTAACCATATTAAGTAAGTGAAACAAACCAGATACAATTGATTTTAATAATATACTTTATTTAATCCCATATATTCAAAATAGTATCATTTAGACAATCAATAAAAATCATAAAAATCATTAACGAGACGGTTTACATTTTACATTCTTTTTTTCTTTGTAACTAAGTCTTCAAAATCAGGTATGTGTTTTACACGTCCGGCATGTCTCAATCCAGAGAAGCCCTATTTCATTTGTCTAGTGGCTGCATGTGGCTAGTGGCTAGTGTAACAGACAGTGAGGTTCTTGACCTTCCATTACCGAACTAAGTGGTCTTGGGCAAGTCTTTTTACTTCTTTACAAAATGGATATAAAAACACCTGCGTCATAGGATTAAAGGTGACATTAAGTAAATTCACAAAGAACAAAGCCTGGTAGATGTTTGGCATGCTATTGTTATCATTATTATCCTGTCTGAGATTGGGTCATTCAACTAGCCACTGCCTGTCTTTAATTCAAATGGTGAATTAAAATAAAGCTTAAAATGCACATTTCCCTTGTATTTAAAAAAATTTCTGGTCAATCCTGTAACCAAAAGGTTAACATAAGAGTTACAGAATATTCTCAGGAATATCTGATGGCCTGATTAATTCTTGAGATAAAGGTCTGGAGGTTCTACATATTTAACATCAAGATAGAGAAGTATAGGTCCAGGTTACAGTCTAGAAATAGAAAGCTCATTACGACAGGATTGCCAAGAAACCAAAAACAGAACAGGCTGGAAAATACTGTTAAGCTTATCATTTACTGATCATCAACTAGGACCAAACACTCAGCAAAGGACTTTTCCTATGCTCATTCACTTAACAACAACAAGAGCCCAAAAGAAACAGGCAAACCTCTGTAGAGCAGTGATTCTCAACTTCATTAAAAAAAAAAATTTAAAAATGGAGGTCTAGAGTAGCTGACATATTTGCCAAGCTGATAAAGCTATTAGGTGGCTTATTTTTGTCTCTCTGACCTTCTCCTCCTTCATGGATACAATCTGATGAGGGTTGGGGTGATGGGCTTGGGACTGGCCACGCTGCACAGAAGCATGAACTGAGTGGTTTAGAGTGAAGCGCTTCCTCTCTCTGAGCCACCCATAAAAGGGAAACCCAGGTGAGAGTGTAGAAAAGGAAACCATTTTCCATTCTACCTCAACACCTGAACTGAAGGTTTATTTCTATGTGGTATTTAGGAAACACAACAGGCACAAACGAGTTCTTTCATTCGATAAAGCAAGAAGACCAGATTGAGTCACAACTACTCTTTTTATTAGTTCTGTTTAAGTGACTGGCAACTCCCTGGTGTAGTGGTGTAGTCTGGTCTCACAGGTAACAGGCAAGGAAACTTGAGGGAATAAGTTTTAGGGCTTTTTTTTTTTTTTTCTTGCTGCAGTGGTAAGGGCAAAACTGAGAGAGGAGTAGCTGCTCCCAGAACAACCATCCCTGCAGAGCACGTGGCTCTCGTTATATCTGGCTGGCTTAGCAACTATCCAAGTTATGGGGCTACAGGGGATGCTGTCTAGACCAGTCCTTTTGGCCCCGGGGTTGGCAGAACATAGAACCAGAAAGCCAAAGCATGGTGCAAACATCTCTCTGCATTTTTTCTGGTAGACAGTCAAGCTGGATGGAAACTAAATCTCCAACAATTACCAAATAGCAATAAACAAGAGAATAAAAAGACTGTACAGGGCTTTCTTCAGTCCTGGGTAGATGTGGCCTGGCTCTTGAGCTATAGTACATGACATTTCCTAAGCGACAGTCTTTAACATAAAAGGCACAAAGGGCAATGTGAACGGTGGTGTGACTTATCCAGCTTGAGAATATTCTTGTTGCATCACAGGTGTTTTCTAGGGTCAGTGATGGTACTGATAGGAAAAAGACGTCAACATATCATTGAAATAATTTATTTACCACTAGAGCACCACAAAAACAGACATACATAGTGTTAAAATACAGCGTAATTGGTCATCAAAATACAAAACAGCTATTCTTATATTCCATTTTTTTAAACCATGCCAACCATAAAATTGTACTGCTGCTTAACACAAATTTAATAAAAACTGCTACTCCAAACCCATACTAACCCTGATTCTTTCCCACCTCCCTCCACCCCCATGGCAATATTTACTTATGGGAAATAAAGACCTTATTAGAACCCCCAAATTAAAAAAAACAAGATTCAAGAGATTTTAAAATAGAGTATTTAAAATATTATCAGTGCATTCATGAGGAAAGACAAAATAATACAAAACAAAACGTCATCCTATCTGAGAGGAAAAGACCTGTAGAATAAAAGTGATTTACACAGAAGTCATATCAAAGTGGAAGACAAAAAGATAGTCAACACTCTCAAATCTGGTATTGGGCTACATCCAACACAAGGGGGTTTAGCTGGCTTTTCCAGTTTTCAAACTTGCAAACCCAATTCTTCACTTTAATTAATGGTCAAGAAATTCCAAAAAAGAAGTACACCTTATCAAACAATCTCACTTTAGATTCACGCCTTGCTATGCTGCCATTTAGGTGAAGCTGCAAAAAATTCATTATTTTGCCTATTAATTTTTATCTTAAACTTAAATAAGTGACAAGTGACAAATTGACACATCCTACAAACCCAAAGCGAGGATACCTCCCCACAAATTATTTATTAAAGCAAGATAAATGCTAGCCGCAGATGTAGATAACTCTCACTCAGAGGAAAGGATGTTTTGATCATCAAACTTGACTTGTGCCTTTTCACCTTCAAAAAACATTTTATATAAAACCTTAACTTCAAGGAAATAAACAAAATGACTTCAGCTGACCTGGACATTTTTCCTTTTTGAAAAATCAACTATAATGTATGTAGGTCACTACGAAGGTTTGGAGACTGTTATGGTCCATTACTTCCAAGAAACACCGTCAATAGCATCCTTTCTGAGTCACCCGAGCAAGTTTCAGCTTGCTCAGCTTATCAGTGTAGCTGGGAGAGCTTCATTTGTTTCCATCCATGCAGATTTTGTTTCTTGATTTTTGTGTCTCTCATAACTTTTGTAATGACCCATGTGTATCTGTCAATTTTCTCCTGAACACTAAGAAATCTGGTTAAAGGAAAAGATGTTTCCTATGAACTGTCTACTTTTTAATAATAGAACTATGTGCAAATACTGATTGAACCAAGATAGAGAAACTTTTCTTAACTTAGTTGCCAGGATTCTGAGTTTTACTCAGATCCTTAAACTTCTGCCAAAACTAAAATATTTCTATGTATCAGGAACATTCCCCATTTTCCTAACACAGAAGCTTTTTAACACTTTATACTTGAACAGTGATGATACTGAGAAGATGAAGGAAGACCACTGAACTCGAATCTATCCTTTTTGTAAAAGAAAAAAAAAAAAAAAAAATAGATCCAGGTAGCTTATGTCATAGTAATGGATAATGCACAAAGCTCAAGTAGAGAAAATACTAACAAAAATGTATTTGTAGTGCAAGTCAAAATACAGGGGCTTTATTCAGAAGTACTGGCCAGCTAAAGGAAACATACAATTGCGAGTGATCATTAAAAGGAGCCCAAATTTAAGTCCAATCTAAATCATAGCTGACATTATTACAGAATATAAAAAATACGGTAAAAATTTACATGTTACACATAAAGTAGTTAATGTTTTGATTTAATAGTTTGCAAAAGAGATCTGCAGATGTGTTTTCAATTATGCTGGCTTCTATACCCATCTATTTTAATAATATAGGTATGGTTACACATACCAAAAGAAAGGAAAAAAACCTATAGCACAGCTAAACAGTAATACTTTAAGGTCCAAAATTCGACCAGTACATGTCAAAACATTTCAACATTTCACTGGTTTACTACACTGACGAAGAACCATTTACAATTAAAAAGAAAAAGAAAATCTTACAGAATTATTCTGACTGAAAATTTATTTTATTAACAGGCTTTTTTAGTTTTGGGATCTTACAAGAAGCTTCCTTAGGCGGTTGGTACATAACATGTGTTTTCAGGGTCTTTATCTTAATGCAGACTTACTTGGTCATATAATAACTCACTTGGGTTTTCATCCCATTAATATGACCTCTTTTTTTCTGGCTCGTTTGAGTTCAAGTTCCTTAAGCCATCCATGAGTTTCTGGCAAAGTACTTGGTCTCCACTTTATACACCTGTTTTATTTTCCAAGGGCAATGAAACGTTCATTATATAGTAACACACAATAAATAACTCACTGTTAGCTCTAAGAGTGAGACTGGGAAGAGTGCCTATTGCATAGCAATACAGAAAAATCAAGTGAGGGACGGGATGGGAACGGTACGTACAGCGACTCCACTTAACGGGATTTTTCCTGTTTTTTGTTTGTTTGTTCACATAATTAACACTAACAAATTCTTCCAGTGTTTATTTTTTTCTTAAAAAAAAAAAAAGATTTTGCTTCTTGTCTCTCTCACTTACGAAGTAGGTGAAATGTAGAATAAGGCCGGCATCTTTTTTGTTTCAGGTGCCAGTTGTAACAATCAGAATACAAACTTCCAAAGTGTTTGAACTAGTACCGCTTTCTCAAAAAAATTTTTTAACACCGATGACCCAAGGCTCTCTTAGGTTTTCTTGTCAACAAATATCATCATTGTGGTCGTCATGGTCAGTATCGTCATCATTGGGATTTTCGTCTTGCCATTTTTCCAAGAATTTTAGCTGCATTTGCAGGACTTCACGATCATGTTAGAAAGGTGTTCAATCTTGGGGGTTTTGCCGATATAGTAGAGAATGGTTAGCGGTTCTAAATCTTGGGGCACGCAGCAAGGAGCCGCAGATGCTTCTGGATTTAAGTTGTGATATAAGCCGAGAATCTGAAAGGACATAGGAGAGGAAAGACAGCAGAAGGAAAAGGGAAACAAGAAAAAGGCAATTATTTTCTTAGAGAACCATTCCATACTGTTATCAGCCACATTGAGTAAGCAATTTAAATTCCTTTCGGTTTATAATTTCCTTTTCTTAACTCTCAATTATGGTCAAATTGGTTATGTGTCCTTAGCAATCACCTAATTCACTTTTTTTCCCATACAGAATGGTTTGTTTCATACATCTTAAACAAATGATTTTATAAAAATCAGACTGGAAGGAATTGCTCATTCAACAGATTTCCCCGTGTTTCTACTTACTCTTCACTCTGACCACCGCTTCGCTGCACATCCTTCCCAGGCTCTTGCAGAACCTGACGGGGTCTTGTTTCTATGCTACTTTGTAAATGAAGTTGTTCCATTAGTATATATTTTAAATTCCCATCTAGATTAAGAATTCCCTCGAGGTCAGGGCTTCCCTCGAGGTCAGGGCTTCTACGGTTTGTGTTGTTTTGACCTGGTAGCCCTACTACGTCTTCACTGGACAAAGTAAGACTTGTGCTTTGTCAAGTAATGAATACATGGATACGTAGAAGAGTAAAATGTTTTAAAATCTCAGAGCCAGGTGCAATGGCTCACACCTATAATCCTAGCACTCTTGGAGGCCAAGGTGGGTGGGGTGCATTGCCTTAGCTTAGGAGTTCAAGACCAGCCTGAGCAAGAGCAAGACTCTGTCTCTAAAAAATAGCTGGGTAGTTGGGGCAGGTGCCTGTTGTGTCAGTTACTTGGGGAGACTGAGGCAAGAGAATCTCTTGAGCCCAAGAGTTTGAGGTTGCTGTGAGCTGTGACACTACAGCACTCTACAGAGGATGACAAAGTCAGACTCTGTTTCAAAAAAATTAAATAGAGCCTCTTCACTTACCATTACTTTATAAATACAATGCTAAGAATGACATGCAAAGAAATCTCTATTCTTAATTAGCCACTTTCTTTCATTTTGCTTAGAACAAACATTAATAATAATAATAATAATATAATAAACCCTGCATTAAAATTCCATGTGATAAATGGTAGTAGCTGAGCCGAAGGAGTGAACAGCAATTCCTAAAACAGAATGAAGCAAAAGTTCTACAGTTAATCTCATGCCTTTAAGCCTGTTCTACATCAGACGGGTGTATGACTTTGAGTAATGGAAATATGTCGGTTCTCTGCTGATGATACAGAGACATTTCCAAGGATGCCATTAATATGTTAGTCAAACAGCAACTGACCTTTTCCTCGAGATTCACTGCAATTTTTTCAGCCTAAGACAGAAGATCCGTTCAGCACAGCAACACTGACTACTTTATTAAGCTACCTCTGGCTTTTTGGGTAACTGTCCAAACCACATATTTGTGACCATGACAGTTATTCTTCCTCTCTCTGAAAAACAAGCATGGTCTCAGCCTTCACACACTCCCTCTGTGTATCAGAGAGGAGAATTATGTTTCTACTTGGCAATGGGGTCTTGCCCACATTACAGCTACTGCTGCCGCAGCCCAGATGAAGCAGCCTGGCCAGAGAGCTCAGACAAAGGGACAGGCATGAGCAAGCTTCCCTCACATGGCCGAGCACATGGTCGCCGCAGAGTGCCAAAGTCTACAGGGTAGTCGGGAAAACAGCTGAAGGAAGGGGAGCCATATTTGTCAATTTAAATTCCAGCATATGCAGGCATTTAGAAATAAAAGTATTTCGTATTCCACTAACACATGATTTTTCATATGAACTACAGAGGAATTTTTATAATACGGATTGTCTAGAATAATTGATAACCCTGAGACTCTTGAATTCAGCTGAATGCATTATGTGATCTTTTTGGCAGCAGATTCATTTTCCTACCCTGCAGTGAAGGCAATTTTTCTAATGCCTCTTTAATAGGGAGATTTACAGAGGCATAAATAGCAGAATAGAAACCCCAATGTGTAGCCACATTTTAGGAATTAAACCCACTAAGACAGAGCAAATGCAGGCCTGGTTATGAAACAAGAAGGCCTGCGTTCCAAGCAATGGTTTCTCACTAATTTTCTGTTTCATCTTGAGTATCATGTACATGATCTAGACCTTAATTTCCTGAGAACAATAAAAGGTTTGGACAAGATAACTTACGAAGTCCTCTCCTTCGCTAAAATTGCACATTATAAGTCATCAGGAGGAAGCAGGTGAATGAATACCATTATTATACAGAAAAAGCTCTTTGCTAATTGGGGCTGGGAACTCATAACATCCAGTCTAAGACCTGCCTTCTGAATTACCCCTCTGTTCTCATCGAAGGAACTTTTTCTTTTATTATTATTAAACCATAGCTGTGTACATTAATGCAATTGTGGGGTACAATGTGCTGGTTTTATGTACAATTTGAAATATTTTCATCAAACTGGTTAACATAGCCTTCCTGGCATTTTCTTAGTAACTGTGTTAAGACATTTATATTCTACATTTAGTAAATTTCACATGTACCCTTATAAGATGTACCACAGGAACTTGAAAATAGATTCTTGTTTACTTTTGATTACTATTAAAAGAAACTTAGAGATACTAACTTTGAAAACATTTTCACATGTATCATCTTTTTGTACTTCATATCAACCCTGAAGTTTGGCATTATTATTTTAATGATAATTTTATTACAGATATAAAAAAAAAATGAGGTTTGAAAGCTGATGAGCCACTTTTCAATTGTCATATGCTAGTAAATCACAGCTGAAGTCCCCAATGTTCTTTCCAATCTGAGTCCCTAATGGAGGTGATAACAAGTCCTTTATTAGATAGAGACCTGGGTCCCTTCACATTTTAGCTATATTTGACACTGTGTGATATATTGACTCAAAATGGTTCTTTTGGCATGGTGCCTGTAGCACAGTGGTTACGGCACCAGCCGCATACACCGAGGCTGGCAAGTTCAAGCCTGGCCTGGGCCAGATAAATAACAATGACAACTGCAACAAAAAATAGCCGTGTGATGTGGCAGGCACCTGTAGTCCCAGCTACTTGGGAGGCTGAGGCAGGAGAATCACTTAAGCTCAAGAGTTTGAGGTTGCTGTGAGCTGTAATGCCATGGACTCTACTCAGGGTGACATAGTGAGACTCTATCTCAAAAAAAAAAAAAAAAGGTTCCTTTATTCTTTTTGCCTCCTATTTATGTTTATAGCTATTAAAAATGGAGGCAGAGGTTGGGCATGGTGGCTCATGCCTGTAACCCTAGCACTTTGGGAAGCTGAGGTGGGAGGATTGCTTGAAGCTTGCAGTTTAAGACCAAGCTAATTTCTGTGAGCAAGAGTGAAACCTCATCTCTACAAAAATTAGAAAAATAAGCCAGGCATGGTGGTGCACGTTTATAGTTCCAGTTACTCAGGGGGCTGAGGCAGGAAGATTGCCTGGTGTTGCTGTGAGCTTTATTGATGCCATAGCACTCTAGCCTAGGCAACACAGTGAGACTCTGTCTCAAAAAAAAAGAAAAACAACAAAGAATGGAGATAGAGAGTAGGCTGGGATGGGAGATCTTCATCTCCTTGGTCAATTGGTCAGTGCGTACAAAAATACAGTTAGATAAAAGGATTACATTCTAGTGCTTAATAGCACAGCAAGATGACTCTAGTTAACAATCATTTATTTTATATTTCAAAATAGAACAGACGATCTGCAATGCTCTTAAAACAAGTAATGGATAACTACTGAAGGTGATGAATATCCTTACTCTGATTTGACTATTACACATTATATGACTGTATCAAAATATCACAAGTACTCCATAAATATGTATAATTATGTATCAATAAAAATAATTTTTCAAAAAAGAATAGAAAATAAAGAAAATTAAATAAAACTTCCCTCAAGTTACTTATAATCTAATTGAGAAACTGAGACCTACTCTTGAAAACTGATCTGACTTCACCTGCAGCCTATAATCTTTCTCCCCCTCTAAACACATTTCTCCAGCATCTATACATTTGAGATGATACAAGAGCAACAGGCTAATTTATTTGGAAAAATTACCAGCACATATACATTAGTAACCCAAGAACAAAAGCCACCATTAGCTTACCTTAGAGTGCTGAGTGTCGGAGCTCCACAAATAGGGGCACGCTCCAGCACAGAAATTAGCTTGGTACCCTCGAGGCTGATGGATCCACTTCCACCCAAGATCTTTCTTGAAATCAATGTAAAGTGGACGTACACAGCAATTATCCTGCACATTTCTGTTGAAAAAGAAAAAGAGCAATAGTGACTTGAAAACTGATTACCACACTACCCCATCCCTGCCTCACCACAAAACAGAAAAATGACTCATTCATTCCTTCCCCCAAACATCTAATGAACAAATTATCATGAACCAGATCTTAAGGGTTTTATTGTAATCTGAAGTGACTTTCATGATGGGGCGTAATGACAATTTTCTAGACTGCTTTCTTTTATGAGCTCTATGCCCTGACTCGCTTGTCTATGACCTAAAAAGTCAAACCTTTCCCCTCAAATGACTAGATATAAGAAAAGAGTGGATGGGAGGGACCAAAGCTTTTCCAGTCAACATGGACAATTCTGCCATCCAACCTTGATTCCCCTTTCAAAAATAAGATGAATAAAGTACAACAGCAAATTTCAAAGAACAATCTAAGGCACTTTCCTTTGAGAATAAGTATTTATTTCATTGCATCTTCCTTGGCCTAGGAATGAACCAGAGATTAGGAGACATGGAGTCTTGCTGAATGCAACCACCGGCTCTGGCAATCAAAAACTGCCACTTTACTTGTGACCTCTGACATGTTGAGCACTTTATAAGTGAGGACCCTGAACTGTCCCATAACTTTCAAAGAAAAAAGCCCTTCTCTTACCAAACTGAAACCACAGAAGCACGTTCACAGTTTCCCTCCATGAACTCCTGTGGGAACGGGAAATAGTTGTACTCTCTACTCTGTAGCTAAAGACACAACAAATAGCATGCTTCTGCTGTTCCTATCACTGTGAAAGAGGTACAACTGTGGCCCTCTGCAATGAGAGTGAAGGCTTCATAAGATGATGGGTGTTCTTTAACTAAGGGGTCACCATCAGGCACCTCAGATTAACTTGTATTTGTTCCAGGGTCATTTTCTTCTTCAGCACCAAAGTGCTTCAGAAGAATTTAGGGTAAAAAGATCAGAGGGCTAGTGTTCTCCCTTCACACTTGGTTCACTGCTCAAGAGCTGACAAATAGCACAATGCAGAGATAACGTTTTAAGGCTCTAGGAAGAATGAGGCTATGAGATGTAAGAGCTATCCTGTATCAGCCCTGGCCTTGAACAATGAGCTCCATTCAGGTCATTATGTGATAGAAGAGAGGGAACGGGCAGTACAGGAGTTAACAGATGCAATTACTGTATTTTTATTTCCTTTACCTAAAGCAATAGGCCTCGTCCAAAGCTCGCTTCTTCCGCCGGTTGCTCTGTTGTGACTCAAGTCTGTAGGAGGGCAACAACATTAGCAGGAGATGTGGGGTCTTCCCACTGTTTTTTTTCCTAGTGGACTTTATAGTTTTCTGATCACCACTGGTATATGTGGAGGTGCCATCAATACCTTGAAAAAATGCATTTGAGTAATAAACATTTAGCTTTACCTTCATCAAATATAATCAGCCATATTTTTTTTTTTCCTTTGTATATTGTCACAAATAGCAGTGATGACCATCACGGGAGCATCAACTAGCTATAATCATTCCCCTTGGAAATATATAAGGCACAACAGGATTCTCACATGTGACAACACTTCTAAATGGGGGCTCTAGTCAGAAGGCAGTTAGTTCACTGTCAAAGGCAGGGCTGCTGGTTATGAAAGTCACTACAGAAGAAGTCATTGACCGTTAGTCCAAGGACAATCTAGGTAGTTTATTTTAGTCAAGCCTCAGTTTAGCCTGTGTTCAAACCCTCAACAACAGAACACATAGCAATGGAACATGCCTTGTCACCCGCACGTTCACACTCTTCTAAAGACTCCTAAACTCCAGAGATTTCCCTAATGAACATAAACTGAGACTTAGCTAAATTGCAGCGAATTAGGTTCAAGTGAAACAGAAGTCACCCTTCCCATAGTTATTTTGGGAAGCTGTGAAGAAAGGGCTTTTTCATTTATTTTATGGCATCCTCAACACTTTCCTGATTCCATGTGAGATTTAGAAACTTGAGCTTCCCAAAGCATGCTCAAGAGACTGCCCGTTTAAGCATTTAATCTCCACCCTCCAGAGAATCATGACTAGGTTAGAGACTTAAATAAATCTCTAGGCCTCTGGGAGTATTTTTTGCATGAGCAAGAACCACTGTAGCTTTCCAAAAGGGGATGGAGGTCCCAGGTGATGTTAGTAGGGCAGAGAAATCAATTCCCTGGCACCAGCACATGGACCCAGACTTTCCTCTCACTTCTCATCACCGAACAAGCCAAAATCTAATACATAAAGTGACTTGTACCCTTGGCATCTCTTCATTCTCCCCGACTTTGGGCTAATTTACTTAAAGGTATAGACGGGGAAAATTAAAACTTTTAAAATGTGTTTATAAAGTACAGGGTGTCCTAAAGCTTGCCATACAGATCTACATAGAGAAAAGTGGGAAATTGTAGCTAAATGTACCTTGATTTACAAAATAGCCATCACAAAATTTTACGAAATACATTAAATCTACAAAAATGTACATTAAATGTAAAAAAATAATAGAATACAAAATATGAGTCTGTTAATTCTTTCTATTACGGCAACTTTGGGATACCCTGTATCATAACATTCTGATAAGGAAGGCACTTGAAATAGTGAGTACAGGCTAGAAAACGTGCAATGCTCCAAAACATGGAAGATTAATTATGGAAGCCATGGAACTAAATATTGTTTTTGGTTGTTGCCATCTGGCTTGGGGATTATCAGTGGATTTCCTCTAATGCGCACTGTTTTCTTCTATATCAGTGTAGGAAGAAAGTTGGTTTGCAAAAATGAACAATATAAATCTCCACTGACCATTTAATAGTTTGGGGGGTTAGTCAGTCAGTTAGTATTGACAGCATCGTTTCTGGGTATTCTACAGTATATATAAAGTGGAATCCATCCCCTTTCTTTCAATCCCTTTTCCACTTCATATACCTTTATCCAATCATATCACTGTTCAAACAGATGAAACTCCTCAGGCCTCACCAAGCAATCTCATTTTCACATGCAAATTGACTTTATCCTCCATGAGATTATCAACATAGGCCCTTCCCTCCCCCATCTCGTATGACCCCGTTTCAGTTACCTGCAAATCTTGCTTCTAATTCTTCACTTTTATTTGGAATGATGTAATTATTTGATGGTACAAAAGTACAGCAGGGACAATGTAAACTTATCTTAAATCCCAGGTTCCTGTCTGGAAAACATTAAATCAAGGAGGTCATTTGTACGTGTATCTATACCCTTAAATCTGCAATCAATTTACAATAACTTAAGGATACTGAACAACCAAGGAGGAAAAGAGAGCATGGTTTGTAACCTTTATGGTGAAGCCACTCGTGGACAGCATCAGTCACATCAAAGGACAGCCACTCGCCTTCTGCTCTTGTTTTTACAACTTTGCTGTCTATGTAGCGCTGAGTTGGAGACGTTAAATCTTTGGATTTGAGAATCTAGAGGGGGAGAGAGAAAAAGCTCAGTTGGCACACTGACAGCAAGACTAAACCAAAACCTTTAACAGTATTCCTATTCATTATCTAAATTTAGCTCCACTGTAGTCTATCCATGCATTGTTGTCTCAACAGCACGGCCACATGCATAAAAACATAACAGCAGGCCACTAGCCATGGAAAATAGAGCTACTAAATCAGCTCCATGTTATGATAAAGGTGACAGGAACCATAAAGCCAAGTGTCTAAAAGAAAGGGACAGTAATTATTTTACTTTGCTGACATAAGCTTTGCAAGATTTCAGCCATAAATTCTATGCTATTAAGTTAATGGCTTTGCTATTCTGCCTCTCTACTTATTTAATTTGGGGAGCTGGGGTATAGGGGCAGACGGGAGGAGAGGCCCAATTCAGAGGGCCATGCTCCCCCTCCAAGGGGGAATTATAAATCTCCTTCGAATGAAGAGAGAATGGTCCTAATCTTGGTTCCTAAATCCACTGGCATTTAAACATGTGTCATGCCTCAGCTTTTGAGGTGACTTAAGATTTGTACTCTTGATGTGACTTGTTATGATTTATAAAGATAGTCCATATCCTGCAGACTGAGAATGAATTTGGGCAGGAATAATCTGGCACGGTGGCTAGAGGTCTGCCTCAAAGCCACTCAGGCTACCCACCAAGGCTTTAGAAAGATGCATTTATTTCAAGTAAGTAAGGAGCAACTGCAGTATGTTCCTGCATTTCTATAGGAAGTGAACACATTAGCTTTTTAAAAATTATATTTTGAGACAAAAATGTCTTAGGAACCAAACCACAATCCTGAGGCTCCTAGAGCTACAGTAAATCCCTACCTGAATGCTGGACCCTGCCTTTCCTCAGGACGCGGGGGCTAAAGCCCTGTCCGTTTATGCTGCCTTTCCTGATACTAAGACAAACTGCTTTGTGGTCATTTTATACCTATGAATTTGGTCTCTCCAACAAGTTCATAAACTTCTCCAAGTCAGAGATCATGTCTTTAATTTGATATCATTTCAAAGCACAGCAATGAATTGAATCAATGCCTGTTAAATAATTATTTGAATTTCTAGATGATGCATTAACTACTTTCCTTTAAAGCTTATAAAACAAAAATGCATCATCTTCTCATTGATTTTAAAATGCATTTTCCTTCCATGTGCACACGATTAGTTTTAGGTAATTTGGCAATAAACACTTCCTGAAATATTTGTTATTGTACTAGACTGTTTTTCTGGATTAAGTGCAGAAAAGGGAAGAGATTCATATAATTGGACTCTTGGGTGTCCTCACGAACTTTAGGCAAATGCTGTTTTACAGACCTGTTCCTGTGGATCATGGCACTGCACTAAAAGAAGAGAATGTTGAGGTAATCGTGATTTTATCAGAGGCAAGCAATGCTCTCTGTGAATTAAAGAAAGAAAACAGACAGGACTTGAGGGTTGAGCATGCTGGATTCTGGGAAAGCCATACATTATTTAATTCAATCCTAAAAATACTCCTGTAGATAGATCAAGGAAACTCAAGGAGATTAAGTAACTCTCCCAATGTCTCACAGTGAACCAGAGTGGAGAGGAGATTCAAAGCTATCCCAAGTCACCTGCCCACTTCAGTGCCGGATTTCTGAAAGCCAACGAAGTTGGGGGACTCAGACTGGGATCATGGTTCACCCTTAACCCTTTCCAGATGGCAGAAAATAATTCGATGAGAGCAGCAAAGATTTTTAAATAAGATTAAAACCAATATTGGTACAAGATGAAAATATAAGCTGGTGGAATGTACACACAATGAACGCTGACATAAAGCTGTAATTTTAAAGATACAGCTTAACAGCAGTCAAGCCTCTGGGAGTCAAACCTTGCCTTGAAAATACTCCCAGTTGGACAAAAAAACCACCACTTATCCAATTCAGAATAAATGGCATAATTAACCTAATGTGGGATAACAATGATGAAACAATGGTTGAGAAGAGGTTTTTGAGGCATTTCCATCTTGCTTCGTTGGCTAAAAATTAATAAGATTCATGGCATTCATTCTTCTGTCCTTCAATTCTTCCCCTGATCTTCCATAATGATGCCATATTACATGATGCTCTGCAGATTAGCTGTGCTCCCAGTTAGCATGGTGTGTATCCTACTCATCTTCACATAGCTAACACTTAGACACACTACCTACAATGAGACATTACTTTCATTGTTGAATTAATTATATATGATAGGCAGGTCATACATCCAATGTCTATGACATATACACACACACATATAGGTATGTATATTCAATCTCAACGAAGACACAGAATTTTCTCCAAGAAATTATGACCAAGGAAATCATGATTTCTTCTTTAAGAAATCAAATTAACCAAATGGGCAAGAAAAACACAATCAAATCAGTGGAAATTCTCCACCTTACAGAAAAGGAGTTAAGTCTAGATTATCTTTCTTTAAATAGAGGCCAAAAGAAAGCATGGAGATTCTGAAGCTTTTTCCCCTTTTCCTAGAGGACTTAGACATAAGGGATTTCTCAACCACAGAGCCCTTACAAAGCCCAGACAATGGACTTTATACTCCCACTTGGGTGAAAGGTCTTCTAGATATTTTTACCAGTTTAAGATTCAATAACAGACCACCTACAAGCACTTAATAAAGACAATTAGTTAGCTACATAATTCTGAAATACAGAAGTGACTTTGGTCTTGTGGTTTTATTGTCTCCAACTTCTTGGTCAAAGAGTTCTTAAACACACTTGTTGCAATTTAACTCCATTCTTCTTATCCAGTCCTTACTGGAAACAGGAAACAGCTGCTTTTCATCACTCAGAGACCATCCCTTATATTCTTGGAGACTATTATTAAGGCCTCCTCAGTGCGCTTACGTGCTCTCTCTAAGCTAAATAAACCTGGCTCCTTAGACTATACTTAGGGGAGTGATTTCCCAAACCTTCAATCACTTAGGTCACTAGCAAGGATGAATGATGCGATATAAAAGGATTCCTCCTACTGCTTCATGATTTCACTTCAGAACTGTCTAGAAAACCCTCTAATCATGACTCAAAGTCTTGAATCTTAACTGAAAGGTATTTTCATCCTAAGAATAGACACAGCGATCCTGTTCCCTGTTTATCTCTCATTTCTCACCCACACGAAGCTGAACAGAGGATGCCTGAGAAATTGACCTGCTGCTAGCGTCCATTAGTGCTTTCTTAAATTCACAAGTTTATTTTGATCAAATCAGTCAACTTCCCGTTCTATTTTAGCCTTTGCTGTCTGCCTTTCTCCAGTCTCTGAACAATAGGGTACTAAATGTTAACAGTCGTGGATAAGCAGCTGTTGGCTTATTTTAGGGCCACCAGTCATTTGCTTCTAAATTTCATTATACATCTTATTATGACAAAGACAAGGTCTCTTCACAGGGCTCCATTTCACCAGATTAACCAGGATTCTCTATTCATTCTGTGGTCAGTATCTTAGCTGATGCCCACAGCACATGGGGAAACCTTGCTGGAAAGTTAATATCTTAGCTCTTCTGGTCTTCCCAGTTGAGTTGTATGCTTAGCAAATATCAATTGTATACACTTAAAAACCTTTTCATGACACTTATACTTGTTGCTATAATTATATACGTTATTTAAACGGTTTAGAAACTGATGAACATATAGGGGAAAAAGTAAAGGGAAATGATTCTTCTATGAAAACCAAGATTCCAAAGTCTTCATGAAAGATGGGTTGCTGTAAGAAAGAAAGTTTTTTGGAAAACAATTTGGCAGTTCTTCAAAAGGTAAACATAAAATGACTTTATGATCCAGAAATTCCAATGCTAGGTATATATATACCTAAAAGAACTGAAAGTAGAGACTCAAACAGATACTTATTCACTAAGGTTCGCTGCAACATTATTCACAATAGCCAAAATGTGGAAAAAACCTGTGCCCATCAACAGATGAATGCACAAACAAAATGCAACATATTCATAGAGTAGAACATTATTCAGACATAAAAAGGAATAAAATTCTGACACATGCTACAACATGGATGAACTTTGAAGCTAGTGACAAAAGGACAAATAATGTATGATTACACTTACATGTAGTACCTAGAATAGGCAAATTCATAGAAAGCAGAATAGAGGTTACTGGCGACTGCAGAGAGTAATGAGGAGTTAAGAGTTTAATGGGTATAGAGTTTCTGTTTGGGGTAAAAAAAAGTCCTGGAAATGAATAGTGGTGATGACTACACAATATCGTGAACATATTTAATGCCCCTGAATTGGATACTTGAAGAATAGTTAAAAAGTAATTTTTATGTTAGGTATATTTTTACCACAATAAATTGTCTTTTGAAAAGTTTAGATGTGAGAGGTAGCTACAAAAAAAATACGATAAAAATCTAGAAGGACCCTGCACTCGGATTGCTCAGCAATTGTCCTTACATTCTTCTCCCTACTACAAAGAAAGTAAGAATTAGAAATTGAGAAGGGACACAAAGAAAGGGGCTTGAAGGGGGATAGGAGGGAAGCCTGGTCTCCAGAGGAAGGAGGGCATGAGGTAACCTAGGTGACCAATGACCAATAGACAAAGACAATAATTGATGACCAATAGAAAAGAGCAATAATTCCTGGAGAATTATTAGGTAGGAAAGAATTACAAAAGCAATAAACTTTCCCTTTGTTCTTAAATGAAATTTCTCTTTGTTGCACTGAATCTGGGCAGGTCACATTTGCTCTCTACTCATGCTGCCTGTGCTGCTCCAGTTTTATTTTCTGTTTCCATTCTTTCTTGCTTTCAATTACCACCATGCCTCAGTTGAACTTTCTGGTTCAGCCGAGTAATCAAACCAGATAAACTGGGTATGGGGAACTGGGACCCCTGGCCCTCAACAGTAATCATAGGTGATATCTGTATGTGGCTTATGTGAGAATATGGTGTGGGTTAGCACCTGAAAAAGTCATATCATTAAAAAAAGTCTTTGGCCATTCATGAAGAATTCAGTCTCAGCATGTGAATTTGTGTGTGTATGTATGTATGTGTGTGTACATACATACATATGTGTGTTTTAAGTTAAAAATAATTTAAAGTTTTTCTTTTTCTTTCTGTTGCTCTTGTAACTTCTTTACAATCCCCTGCTTTAACTGATTTTTTTCTCTTTAAATAGCTGAGTGAAAGCTGCTCTTGACTGAATTAGAAAGGAAGGCGTCTAATGTATTGAAAATGAGATTTAGATTCTCTGCCTTAACTACCACCCATAATGATGCTTGAATACACCTTCATTACATTACTGATATATACACATTACACATAATATGTGCAAAATGCCCACATATCGCTGTTAGTAAGACTCTCAGATCTTTACTGAATTACACAAAACTCCCTACACAAAGGCATCCATTCATTTCTCTGCCATTGGAAAGCAGCCAACCAGGGAGTGGATGAAGGTGAAAGTCACTGATGTTACCCAATAGTTTGAGCTGGGGTAGGGGGTGGGTGGGAAGAAAGTGGAAGTCTGCAGGCAACATTAGCGCTAGAGAAAAGTCTTGAAAGAACAAAGTTGTAAATCAACTCAGGATTTGGCTTAGACACTAAGGATGACATTGCTTACACTCCTATGAGATGTTGCAAAGAACTATAAGAAAGCATTGACAATCAGAGTTACTTTTCATATTCAGACATCGAGAGACCTACAAAAGAACCAAGGGACCCATTCAATCAGACTTCTAGTGGCAAGAGAATTTTTAACTATAGGGTTATAGAGAAAAACTGATACTAGGTTGCCTCAAGTGGGCCCATCTAGTTTTTAAATGCTTTTAATGCTTCTTTCAGTGCTTTGATTGTATTTGATGTTTCCATGTATTTAAATGTTTTAAGTGCTTGCAGTGATGTGGCAGGAGTAACCAATACTGAATCAAACATCCACTCTGCTGGCGACCAGCATGATTCCCTCAGATCTGCTTGACCCCACATCATTAACTGAAGTATTTTGAAATACTAGGCTGGGAAAGGCACTTAGAGGCCATCTGCTTCAACGCAGTGCAGTTCATTCTCCAATACCTCTTTTTTAAGACCTCCCCTGGTGGTACACCCACTACTACATGAGAAAGGTCATCTCACTTTTGGGCAATTCATATTGTTGAGATTTGTCTTTATCTTGGATTTTAAATTCCCATCAATGGTCTTATTTAATGTACCACTGTCTCATATTTGTGCAATCACTGCAGTTTTTCAAATATTTAAACATTTTTCCACATCCTTTAGTCTTCACAAAAACTCTTTGGAGTGAACATTATGGCCTTGAGCATCTCCATTCTGTGGCTCAATGAAAAGAAGCCTGAAGTACTTAGATGTGTTAACAAAGACCTCCAGGAAGAGCCGGGGCTACTTTCTTGCCTCTGGATACCGCTGGAGAAGGCTTTCCAATATTGCTCTCCTGAAGCAAGAGGTCACATTCTCTTTCTTCTTGGTAACAGACCCCAGTGAGAAGAGGTGGCTTCTGTTAAATGTTCCCTTCAGGATAAGGTTCAAGGTGCTTCACCATCCTTGTCAAGCCCCTTTTCAATGTCCCTCTTAAAATTAGTTCCTCAACAAAGTCCAGAGATGGTCTAGCAGAGTATAGAGGATACATGGGCCATTATGAAAGTTCTGAGATACACAAAAAGCAAGAAATGTAAAATCTGCCGAGATGGAAACAAACAAAGCTCTGCCAGAAACACTGCTATGACAAGCAAGGTGAAATCTGCACAGGCAAATCAGAAAGGATGCTGTTGCTGTGTTTCTTGGAAGTGAAACAGAGGATCATAATACAGCCTGTCCCAAAACGTTCATAGTGACCTACATATACAGAATATGTTGAATGTGGAAAGGGAAGTAGCTATTGCTTCCCTTGTTCTGGTCATGATTTTTAATGCAAACTACTTTGGGCAGCAGCCACATCACACCATTGAGTCATAGTACATTTCTAATAAAATAAAACCTTTGTTCTTATACACAAAATACTGTTAAGTCAGATTTTCCACCCCAAATCCTTTCTGGAAAAATGTGGAATAAAAAGAAATAAAGGAAAGCAAAGGGTGGGGGGGGGGTTGAGGTCTTTCTAGCCCAGTGGTCTCCAAATTTAGCCTGCATCAGAAACCTCTGCAGGGCTCACAAACACACACTGCCTGCGATTCTGATTTAAAAGAATGAGGTTGAGCCTCGAGAATTTGCATTTCTAACATGTTTCTGGGCTGATGCAGAAGCTGCTAACCAGGGACAACAGTGAGAAGCACGGTTGTGGTCTGTGTCTATAGGAGTCATTTTCTGACATACATGCAAATTACACACATGCATATCTGTTATACTGAACTTTATTATTTGACCCAGGTTTTAGCCTTTTGGAATCTCTCTGAATCTTTAGTTCGTTACTCAAAGTAAAAGCTATTCTTCCAAGCCACACAGTGGCGGCAGCAGCGCCTCCAATGTCTTCACCATGTTGATGGTAACAATGTTAAATATCACAGGGACAAAACCAGCATTTGTTGCTAAATCCTTCCTTCCTTCCTGGTTGTCCATTACCCTGTGATATGCTGTATACAGCAGAAAAACAGAAGTTCACCAGGTCAAGTGAGCTATGAGGTCCCAGTTTAGGCCAGGAGTCCTGGCCATGTGTGCCAACTGACACTCCATTCCATTTCTTCAGTGGTCACTTAGGGTACTATGAAGAGGCCATAGGGTTGTGCCAAGCACCTTTGAAAATCATTAGTGTAGTAAAATGCTCAGAGGCTCTGGAGTCAGATGAACCCCAACTACTGTTCACTGAATCTGTGATTTTCTCATTTATGAAAGGAGAAAATAAAACCCACCTTGTTTGCTGGTGGAGAGTACTAAGTGTCACATAGGAGGCAAAGCACTAATTACCTTGCCTAATATTCAATAAATATGAATTATGATTATAATTACGTTCCTTACCTGGTCAAAAACTTTCAGAGGTTTCTCATGCCTAGTAAATAAACCGTAGATTTTTTTGTTTGGTATTTAAGACACAACTTGCTACTAACCTATCATCCTAGACTCCCCTTTCAGCCCTGGAAGTGTAGCCTAAATGGTATCTGTTAAAATGGATTATGTATTCCACACTCTGTCTTTAGATTAGCAGCTCTGTCAGCATGCCTTCCCTTTCCTCTAATTTTTACCTAAGATAAATGAACAAAACAAACAAATAAAACCCTTCCATTCTTCAAATCCGAACTTGAAGTCCAGCTTTTCAATGTAGTGCTTATTGTCACTCTCAAGTTGGCCTTCCTTGCCTAGTTCCCATGCAATTACCTGTATGCTGAGCATTTGATACTGCAGGTGCAAGGTGTCCCTGGATGCGTGTAGATGTCTACTCCCTCCAATAGGATATTAAGCTTCTAAAAGATAGGGGGAAACATACACTTATCTAAATCTCCACAAAGTCTTGTGTTCTAGTTTGATGACACTGGTAGCTTAAGGATTACATCGTCACTAATCGATTTTGGAGGAATCTGACTCTCTGACTGAAATCTTGATGACACTGCTATTTTTCTCTCAGGCAGACAGGCTTACAGAGGGCGCTCCTGAAAGCATTTCTTGGCCTATCCACACGAGGAACTCCAATACACTCCAACATTCACAACTCTGGAAGGCTTTCATGGACTTTGGAAGAGCCTTCTACCCTTCATGCCAAAAAATAACAATACTAATAACTAGTGGTATTGAAATGTCTGACATGATCAGTTAACGTGTCTAGTCATTCGTGCACTCACTGAATAATTGCTAAGCATCTTGTATGCAGCTGGGTCCGCATTTGTTCGAATTTATTTTATAGCTTGCTTCCTCTAGCTCAGTTCAACAAACATGAACAATGGCTGAAGCAAAGCATTACAGTTACATCCCAGGACAATAAGATGGGTCCTATTCTTAAAGAAGATCTTTGTATAGTTAGGGAATACAGACAGCTCAACAAAAACTTCAAATGATGTGCTCACAGGGCACAATGAGGTGACAGAGCAAGGACTTCTCCCCTAGCCCAAAGAGGTCTGGGAAGGTTTCCTGAAGAAAGGAAAGGGTAAAAAGATATCTATCAACATCTGAGAAACTGGAAAGATACTAGGTGTTACGAGAACACAGGCCAGGTAATAGGGATGTGCTGGCTTGGCAGAAAGAACAAACAAGAAAGTTTAGTTCTTTCTAAACTCTATGAACTTGGGTTTAGGGAGGGTTGACAGATGTACTGGTTTCCTAGAACTGTAGTAACAAAGTACCATAAATTGGATGGTTTGAAACAACACAAATGTATTGTCTTACTGATCTGCAAGCTGGAATTCTAGAATCAGTGTTGGCTGGACCACGTTGTCCCTGAAGCCTTTATGGAGGATCCTTCCTTGCCTTTTCCAGCTTCCAGTGGTCTGGGGAATTCCTCCTTGTCTCCAGAGTTCCTGCCGTTGTTACAGGACACAGTCCCTGTGCATTTTATGTCTTCACACAGCTGTCTTCATATAAGGATACTGGTCATCTTGAATTAGGGACCCACGCCTCTCCAGTACGACTTCATCTTAACTAATTACATCTGCAATGACCCTATTTCAAAATAAGATCTCATTCCGAGGTGCTGGGGATTATAATTGCAACATGTCTTTGTTTGGGGGCTTGGGGAGGTTTTGATTCAGCTCCTTATAGTTGGTATTCAATAAGTACACTTGTCGAGCATCTTCTAAATGTTGAATCTAACCATGAGGTCCTTCAGAGCAAAGAATGTTCTTTCTCTTTCCTGTTACTCCCTGACCCCAGCCCGAGTCTTCTCCACAGTAACTTACACAATACACAATCTCTGCCTGGTAAATCCTGATTAGCTGACAGACTTTATCAGAAAGACACACTTGACCAGGTGACAAATAAGTCCTTTACAGTGACAGATAAAACCTGCTTCTCAGAACTGTATCCACACCCACAAGCCCACCACAGAGGTCAGACACACAAAAAGGCCAGAAAACTCATCAGAAACAGCGAGTCATTTGATAACATCTTTTATACTTTCTACTAGTATATTTCATTCTGGAGATGAAAATGACAAGGGAGAATAAGAAAGAAAAAGAACTCCCAAGTAGTAGCCAATGGAGCATTACAGAGACCTGGAACTGGGTACAATGCCCTTTATTTCACTGAGACACAAATGGAGTTCTCTCCCCTGTGTGCCTGCGGCCTCCTCCGTCCCGCTGGGTCCCTTCAGGGTGCCTAACAACCTACACACTGCATGATTATCCTTCAGAAGTGGCTCACCAGACCCTGTACTTATCTTGTTTCTGCCATCACCATGTCCTGTAATTGCCATGGCTCCTTTGTAATTGCATCTTTCTAAGAGCTTGTGAGTCGTGTGCACCTGGCAAGAGCCTCCCGAGAGCCTGCAGTGTTGGCACCCATGGAATCAGCCTCAGAAGAGAGAAACACACGAGCTCTTTGAGCTCAGACAGATTCATTATTATGCCACTATATTAACTCTCTTTTTACAGTACTGAGTAGTGGTGAGCATGGATGTGTGCCTGCATCACACAAACCCACGCACACTTACAAACAAGCATGGCACACACAGACCTTCAGGGACCTTTATGGAAATGTTACTGGGTATGTCTTCAGCTACACATGCACATGCGCACACACACAGGGAGAGTCTCTCCTCTGTGATGAAAACACCTTGTAAGTCTCCATTGTTTCCTTCTACAGACAGACCTTTGTGCTGACTGCACATGTGCATAAACAAGTAAATTCATCTCCACAGGTCTAAGGGATAAAGGGGTCCTTTGTGTGAACAGGAAGTCTTTCAGATGCTGCAGTCAAGAGCATTCAAGAAAGCACTAGGCATAAATCATTCAACAGAGAAGAGGATTCAACCGGACTACATTAGTTCAGGCCAGGAAAGAGATAGGTGCAGTGGAACATTTAATAGCAGAATTTGAAGGAAAATGCAGTCAAGACCATACTATCTTCTTCAGTCCTGGTGGCTATATCACGTAGCCTGCTACCATGGATTTTGACAATCACCCAGCTGTTTCCCGCCATGGAGGGAAAGACCATACTGTCTTCATCTGGGCTGAATCCCTTTGGATTGAATCCCTGAGCCTGTACCACACAGCCTCCTACTGTGGCTGTTGATGATCACCCAGCTATTTCCCCCCATGGAGGGAAAGAGTCTCCACACAACTCTGGGGCCATATCTTCGGATTTTCTTATTTGACCTCCCTCTTCCAAATCTGCTCTGCCCTGATATTAATTCATGTATCCTCGGGGGACACACCTCTAACGCTCCTTTCCTGCCTCCTGCCACATACAATACATAAAGCCTATGCCATAATTTAAGACCCCACTTATATTCAGCTGAGCATTTTAATTTAGGACATATGACTATAAAGTAATGAGTCTAAATAAATAAAATCATAAAGTAATGAGCCTGGTTTTTCTACAGACAAAAATTTTAGGGGTTATCCAACAATATCAGTTTCATTAATTTATTACATAACATTATGTATTTTTTTACCTACATGGTTAGTATCTACTTCACCAGAATAAGCTGTGAATAAATCACAGCAAACGAGGATGTATGTATATATATGTGCGTGTGTGTGTGTGTGTGTGTGTGTATCTTTCTTCATATTTAGATAGGTATCTTTAAAACAAATGGAGCAGAATTTACAAATCCAAATAAATGAGTGATGTTTCTCAAAGCAATCCCCTGGCAAAGTTACATAGCTTTTAAACAATGTTCTTGCACTTGAATATTATTTTGAAATTCTTCTCCAATTCACTCAAAAACATTTACTGAGCACCCACTATGCACCAGGCCCTGTCCCCAGGAGTCTGGAGGTAAAGATAAGGTCATAAATGGCACAAAGATGGAGTAGGTCAGGTGCAACAGGTAACAAAGAGTATCAAGGAGAAAAGTGCACTAGACACTGGGGTGAGGATATGCTGGGAAGAGGGACCCTGAGATGTTAAACAGGGTGCCCAGGAGGAGGTGACATCTGAAAAAAGACCTAAAGAAGTGGAGGGAGTCAAGCCACGTGGACAGCTGGGGAGAGCATGGTGGGTGGGGGGAAGAGTGCCATGGGTGGTGGGGAGCGAGTGCAGAGAGTTTGAGGAACAGCAAAGAGTCAACACGGGGGAGCCACATATGAGAGGAGCAAATTATGGCTGAGGGTCAGGCACTTGAGGAACAGGTCAGAGCCAGTCTTATAAGGCACAGCGAGGTCCACGGTTTCTGCTCAGGATGGGGACTGCGGCTCTAGAAGGATGAGGTTAGGGCTTTAAACAAGGGATTCTGAGCTAACCAACATCTCATGCTCTGTTGCAAACATGCTCTAAGGAGACCAGGGTAAGAACAAGGAGACCAGCCAGGAAGCCACTGCCAGAGCCTGAGCAAGGGACAACAACTTCGTGGACGAGGATAGTAGAAGCAGACATGTGGGTGGGTGGTTTTTGATGTATCATAAAAAACTATAAAAGTCAACAAAATTACTTATTTTTCTCTTTGGTAGAACTCTAGCAGTTTTTAAAAATAAACACTACCTTTTACAAATCTGAATCGGTCCCCACGGAGGAGTTCTGAAGTACAAATGATAGGCTCTAAACACAGTTTTAAAAAAGGAATTTCAAAAAAGTATTCTCAGCAGTGCTGGCATTGGAAAATAAACATATGTCCTCTCTTGAAACAGTTTTTGCCCTGGTGGAGGTTATGAAAGAATCAGAATACTGCACAAAAAATCTTATTAAAAATCAATTCAAGGCTAGGCATGGTGGCTCATGCCTGTAATCCTGACACTCTGGGACCCATGAAGGAGGATCAGGACTGCATGAGGCCAGGAGTTCTTGAGACAAGTTTGAGAAACAATAAGATTCCTGTCTCTACGAAAAATAGAAAAATTAGCTGGGTGTGGTGGTGTGAGCCTATAGTCCCAGTTACTCAGGAGGCTGAAGAAGGAAGATTGCTTGAGCTCAGGTGGTTGAGGTTGCAGTGAGCTCTAATGATGCCACTGTACTCTCTAGCCTGGATGACAGAGTGATACCCTGTCTCAAAAACAAACAAACAAAACCCCCCCGTCAATTCAGAAAGCATATGTCAAGACCATTTGTGTGATGATGGAGCAGGGAGAGAGAGTAATGGGTCGGGGATGAAATAAAAAGATATTCCCATCGAGGTTAGTCAGTCTATAATCATTCTTCTAAAAGAGAACAAGACACACTGCAGCTATCTGCCCACCACTACTGTCCTTAACCTCTTGATAAGGCAACACGCAGCAACAAAACAAAGGCTGCCTCACTCCCCGGCTCTGTCCCAGTGACAACAGGACACCAGTCGGACCTTGTCCAACCAGAGAAGACTGACACCATCATGGAGTGGTTTCATGATCACAAGCCAGTTCTAGGGAACATATGAACCATGTTCCAGATGACAAGAAACCCAGATGATAATCCACTCTTTTTGCATCTAATGGGCTAGAGACTTAACGTACATGTTCTCCCCACACACTCATTAGATAAGCGTTGTTATCCCATTCTGTGATGAACAACTGAGGCTCAAAAAGAGCAGTGATTTGTGAGACCAGAATGCTAACAAGAAAAGTAGAAGGTGAACCCAGGGTTGACTGGCTGTACTTTTGAGACCATTACAAGCAGAGTAAGAGGAAAATATTCTTGGAGGAGGTCATGACCCAAACTCCTGGCCCAGCAACTGAGAACCCAGATCTTCTGGCAATAAGGGAGAGGGTGAGCTTGCATTATGAAGAGATTTTGAGCAGGTCCTAAATTTAAGAGATTGTTTCTTATAAAAGTCCTAACTCAATACTTTGGAAACTATAATGATAAAAATAGTAACTGTTGAGGAGACAGATACTATACTAGGAGTTTCCATGTATTATCTCTGCACCTTACAAAATCTTTTCCAAGTAGATGCTTTTAACTATGTTTTACTAATGTGGAAATAGCCTCAGTGACATGACTTCCTCAAACTCCCTAAAAGGACAAAGCCACACCTTGAACTCAACTCAGCTCCAAAGTCTGTGTCCTTTAATGTAATACATGGTCACGAACATGGCCCCTGGGACCAGGCTGCCTGGATTCAAATCCTGACTCCTCCTCTTCCTAGATTCATGGCCTGGTCAAATTATTTAATGTCATTATAGCCCACTTTCCTTGAGTCATCATAAGGATGAATAGTGCAGACTAACCCAGTAAAGCATCAACCAAAGAGACTCAAGATTCCATAGCCCTCCACACCCACTCCAACCCAAGTCAACAACCACTATTAGGAACTATTTACAAGTCTCTCTCCCCACCCCTATGAAAATGAAAATGCTTCCAAGAGCACCTCTCTGACTGTCAGATTACATGAATCAACAACTCTAGGATCCACGCACACTGAACTGACAGTTGTAACACGTGACTTCAGAAATGACCAGGATTTGAATCTCGGATGCTAAGGACCTTGCAAAAGATGACGAGTCCTTCAGAACAGAAGTCAAGCGAACATTGTAGGATCTCAAACTTTCATTTGATGATTTTAAGAAGATATGTGAGGCTGATTCAAAAATATTTTTAAAAGGCCTGAAAAAATTGCAATGAGAGGTTTCCTTTATTCATTCAAGATCTGTTCAAGGAGGTAGCACCAGGGAGCAGTGTCCACCCACGTCTTCCCAACACTACCCCATTACTGACAGCTGTTGAACTTGCTGACACAGGGACAGACCCCACCAAAGAAGGGCAAATGGAAAGGGTGGAAGCAGGACAATGTTTCATAATACTAAGTATCATCCATTTATAACTTAGTTTTTAGGCATTTGTTTGATTAATGAATTTAAATTAGCACCTTAGTTAAACACAATTAGATAGCTTGAGCACATTTAGAGTGTGCATGCACACACACATACACACACAGGATGAACAGTACCTGGCATGCAGTGCTTAGTTTGTTTCAGCAATAATTATCAATATTGTCACTAAGTCACATCAGGAAACAAGATGCTATTGCATCATCAACAACATATCTTTGCATACAGTGTGGAAGGAGTGCTATTCATACTACTCATTCATATATTTTGGGGGGGTCCTGCCTTCTCACATGGTTAACAAACTCTGGGTAACATCATAACCTAATATAAAAAAATCCATTTTCCTTGTGAGGAAAGCATGTCACTTGATTGGTTTGACAAGCCTGAGATATTAATAGCCTTGTGCAAACAAAGTGTCTATTATACCCCATGGCTTTTTTTTTTTTTTTTTTTTTAGGTGGGTTACTATGCTGTGTATGTCTCCACCGTGGCGCCGGGGCTAGGATCAGTATTAAGGAGATTGTGTACTGTAAAATTCTGTGCAACAGGAGCACAGCATAACTTTATTTTTCTTCAGTAGCACATTTTGCAAGTCTAATTTAACAGACAGTCAGTTTTTTTGGCTGACCTCTTTTTATTTTACACCCCCTTGGGCAATATGAGAAGTGAGAGCTGAACTCTGTGTGTGTGTGTGTGTGTGTGTGTACAAGACAGAGAGAAAGAAGGTGAATGTGCACACAAATGCAAGCACATGCACGTGTTTAGATCTAGGGAAAGGGGGCGGATTTTATTAACTCCATCAGTGCTGTGCTCCCTGCTATAATAGGAATCCCACCTTTCAGTTTTGTAGCATTAAAATCCCTTAAAACATCAGCCTAGGCCATCTACCTCGAATGTTCACTGTAAAGCTGCAGGGATATACATTTCAAGATCTTTTGCAGAGATGCAAATTGTCCCTGAAAGGTAGCTGATGATTCATTCTTCCTTACCAAAAATCTTGGCTTACTTATTTTGCTCTATCATCCTCCAATTGGAAAAATCCTTTAATATTTACTACACAGCTTGAAGCCAAAAATAAATGACTGAGGATTTAGCCACTATTTTACATACACATGTTCGTACAACTGATCCCTAGAAATGAGATTTCACCACATTTGACATGTTGGTTACTGTTTAAATGCAAATTCAAATAGGCATTAAAACTCAAGTATTAAGGGAAGATGTCAGAGCTAGCAAGAGGGCAGGTTTTGTTTTATAAATGCTGTTTCCCTTATGATGGGTCTGTCCTGATGTATGTAGAGACATAACTCTGTGGCAAGGTGAGGAGCATATTGAATGCTCTCACTTTTACATGATTATAGTAGAAAAATCATTAAGTCAGGATGATCTGTACCCTAATGGGTCAAAAGTTCTTCAGGGAAGGCAGTTCCCTTGTCAAGCTAGCGGTGGCTTCCTTGAAGCTGGATGGCCTAGCACTTTATAAAAATTATGTAGCGTTTCAGTGTCTTCTAAGGCCACTCTTAACAAATCTAAGGTTTCCTTTAAATCCACAGAACTTATTTCACCTCAGCAAATTCATTGTCCACTGATCAACAGGGACCCATGTGCAGACTGTAATCTACTGCCCCATCAGCACCAGGGCCTGTGGCCTCTTACTCACACTAGCTCCAAGGAAGAAGGAATCATTTGGTGGCTTCTTCCTTCTGCCTCTCTGTCTTTCATTTTTTATCGACAAAGACTCACTCTTACTGCCAAAACTTGTCTCAAGCTTCCGGCCTCAAGTGATGCTCCTGCCTCAGCTTCCCAAAGTGCTGAGCTTATAGGTGTGAGGTTTGGGTGTTTTTTCTTGCATGATGCTGTGTGATGTATAAATTCAGTATGTCACTCTGCTTTCCCGGGGAGTTTTTTTTTTTTTTTTTTTTTTCTGATTTTATTCAGTAACCTAAAGCTAATAATTTAATCTTAAAATTAAGCTGGCAATTGACCTTCACAGGTAACTGAAGAGGGGGCTTTTCCCCCTGGAGGAATCGCAGATATGGAAGGATGAGAACTAACATAAGTTGAATACACACTCTTTCCTCGGTAATTGCATATATTATTTCATTTACCTTCCCAATAAAGACCAAGTGAATCAAGAAATATTAAAAAAACTTAGGTTACAATGCCCCTACCATTGAACCTATATACCCTACAGGTGAATAGGGCCAGTCCCCAAATCACAGAATGCTAGTGCACGGTTGAAACACAGTGCAGGCAGCTCTGACATAATACCATGCACACCGATTACCCAAATTCACTTTTTCTCAGTCATTTCTATTCAGACATCCCTGTGACAAATATTATTGGGCTCAAGGAATCTCTTGATTCAGGCAGATGGCTCAGTCCCTGGGAATTATGTGTCTTCCTTCTAAAAGAGCCCAATTAAAATGGCAGGTTGCCCCCAAATTTCACAACTTCCTTTTTGGCAGGGGTCTGTTCTGAATGTTTCTCTGGATGCTCCAGATTTTTCTGTAAGAGTACCCTGGGTGTGTCTCTGCTGGAGGAAAGAAAGTGTTCGTATGCACACTCCTCCCCCAGACACCGAGTGCCTGTGAGGTGGAGGCTGTCTTCTTCTTCTCGGGATAGTTTGTGCCACACGTGGTGCCAACACTAGAAGGTGCTCACTCACAGTCTGCTGACTTTTGCTTTACTTTACATGATGGGCTAGTGTGGCAGAGGACTGCAACTTCATTAATACACCTCCTCTTGAAATATGGGATCTATTTCCTTTCTTAAAGTTGGGCTGCCCTGTAGCTCATATGGTCAGCAGAGTAACGTGACAGTGATGCTATGTCAGTCGGACCCAGATTTTAAAAAGACCTTGGACAAGTGGACCCCTGAGTCTTCACGTGAGAAGTCCGGCTACTTTTCTGGGAAGATCATATGGAGACATGTGAGACTACCTGGAGAGGGAGAGGGGCCCAGGGGAGCCCAGCCAACTAGTCACCCCGCTAACCATCTGAGCAGATGAGCAGCGTCATCACAGAGCCTCCAGACCAGACCAGCCATCATGTGAATACCACCAAATGACCCCCTGCCAAAGCCACAATGAGCAAGAGAACACCCCAGTCAAGCTCTGATCAAATTTCAGACCCACAAAGAAAAATCATAAAATGTAATGAATGAGTTATTATTATATTTGAGGCCACAAAATTTTGGTGTAGTCTGTTATACAGCAAATAGATAACAAAAACAGTAGCACAAATCGTATTATCCTGGAGGTTTTAAATGAGAAATAAATGTGGATAGGGTACGAGTTGGCGAGAGGAAGCTAAGAATACTAGAGTACTCCAAGTTTTCTGAGGCTAGCATGTCTGAATATAAATATTCTTTGGTGATCCCAAAGAAATGTTAAGGGCTGTGAAATTATGGATACCCTTAGATAAGTCATTAACTTCTCCAGGCCTCGCTTGTAAAATGTGGGAATTATCCCACTCCAAGACAACAGGCATCCTCGCTACGACAGGAGATGTTCACCTTGAAGACGGTTCCCCTCCTGTTTTCTCTTCCTCTCTACCTTGTATTTCTGGTCACAATTTTAATCATAAACACAGGCAATTTAATCAGAGAAAGAAGTATTCAACTTTCTAACTGGGCTAAGAACTACAATGACTATAGAGGGTTGAAGGAATTTCTAGAGCACCAGAGTTTCATCTGGGCACACTGTAATAAAGACTGCCTTTGGCATAAACCTTTAAAAACATAGCAAAGATCATTTCTTTCTGGAAAAAGATTTTATCTTTTCCCCTCCCCCTTCCCTCCATCTGTCAGAGGGGTTTAGCCTGTTCACGTCACCTCCATCAGTGGTGGACATTTGAAGTCATCTCTGGGTCACACCAGTAGATGCTATTTAGAGTTTCTTAACATGACAGAGGTTAGAGAAAGCAGGACAGTAATTGTATTTCATAACATTAAAGTTCTGACAGACTGTTCTAGGGAGAGGGTAGGGTAGTAAGAATCTTGAGCTCTCAAGCTTTTTAGTTTTAAACCCAGGTAAAAGCAACCAGTGTGTTACTCTCTGTGGCAGAGAGAATCCACAGACCTTCACAGCCCTGAACCCTCAAAACTGCTGTTGCAGGTCCATCCAGCCTTGCATTCTAACTTAAGAAAGTACCTGGACATATTTTTATGGAACAGAATGACTCACAAAAGCTTGGGATATGCCTTAAATCTGTGATTCCCAATCAAAAATGGGAAGATCCAGATGTGAAGGGGAGAATGCTCACATCTGAATCACCAAGAGAGCTTTCTGAAACCACATCTGTCTAGAGCAGCGGTTCTCAACCTGTGGGTCGCGACCCCTTTGTAACAATGAAAATACATCCTGCATATCAGATATTTACATTACGATTCATAACAGTAGCAAAATTTACAGTTATGAAGTAGCAACGAAAATAATTGTATGATTGGGGGTCACCACAACATGAGGAATTGTATTAAAGGGTTGAAGCATTAGGAGGCATCAGGAAGGTTGAGAACCACTGGTCTAGAGGAACTAACTCTCCATTTCCTTTCCAAGGAAGATTAGAATGTCCTCAAAGGGAAGCACGGTCAGTCTCTATGAAAGCTCACCCTGGGATTTCACACAGGCACACGTATGTGCTGAAAGTCGATGTCCCCAGGGACCCTCCTAACACCCTGAGAACCTCTTCACAGTCATGCCTCCTTCCTCGGGGAGTGGAAAGCCCACTGTGTATCAGGTGATACAGGCATCAAAGGGCATCTGGAAACATCAGAGTCTTCATTTTTTTCTGAATAGTCATGCTTTCCAAATAGCTGAAGATCTGTTTAAGTAAACCAGTGGTTCTCAACCTTCCTAATGCCGGAGCCCTTTATACAGTTCCTGTGGGTCTCGACTCACAGGTTGAGAACGACTAATTTAAACAAAAAAAACTTTTTTTTTCTTCAAAGTAATATTTCAGAACTTCAGAATATGAAACTCTAAAATGTATTGCATGTGTGTGGTTTCCTGAATGTAAGTTAGCCTCACCTTCCTGATTTAAGACACTGTGTAACTCAATTTCTGTACTGGGGCTAGAGAAGGGACTTCTCTTACTGAAGACTGTAAAGACCTCCAAGTGGCAGCTGAGGGCAAACAGGATGCTGGGGAACAGCAAGCCCAGAATGGGACTCCAGATCAAGAGGCCACAGCAGAAGTCAGAAGTCAGGTAGGGAACCAAGAGCTAACTATAAGCAAGGTAAGATTTAGGAAAAGTGTCCATGTTGCTTCCACAACCTGATTTTCTGGGCTAGCATCGCCATGGTGCACTCGCAGAAATCTCTAATCTAAAGGACCATCCACTGCCACCAAGGTGTCCCCTCCTACCTCTCCTCTTCGATTTGGCACTTGTAACTCTTCCTGGTCCTGCTCAGAAGAATAAACGGCTAAAGGCTGCCTTTCTGGCGAGTGCAGGCTTTGTCTTGTCTCAGGGTCTTCAGGGATCTCTTTGACATACCTCCCGGACCTCGGCTGTATTTCAGGAAGTGAATGGCCGCATAACTGAGCTCCAGTTAGATAAAGAATTGCTTTTCTTCCTTATTTTTCCACTAGAAATTTCTTCTTCCACACAGTGAACGTGCCCATGCCTCTCCATCGTAAAAGCTTCCTCTTCCAACTCAGAGACGAATCCATGCAAATCACAGAGCAGCCAGTGCTGCTGTCACCTCTGAGAGGGACACCTCATCAAGGACTCACTAAGGTCCTCTAAGGTACTAGTGCATGGGGCACATGGCTTCCTGGAGATAAGACTGTCTCTGGGAGGAAGAGAAGTCATTGGCACTCTGCTAGGAGAGGCCACTCTCCAGAGAACAAGGTTAAAGGGGCACATGATAACAGTAATTCAGCAACGTACATTACAGGGAACAAGACCTGAGACCTGGCGGTTGATTTACCGAAGCTGAGTAACTAAAACGGGGCCCGAGAGAACGACCTAGGAAGCTATTGTCAGCATAGAAAGAAATGTGATCTAATTGAAGAAAAGAAAGAGAAAGAGAGATGTAAGAGATATAATCATGTTTGTTTGTTTGTCTAAGTCACCTTGCAATTTATCTGGCTGCCCTTGATCTGGCTTCTTTTTATAGGAACCAGTCATTGCTTTCCTTCCAACTATCACTCCACCCTCTGGCCTAGTTTTTTTATTTCTTATTTCTCTTATATTTTGGCTGCTACTGAGGAAAAGAGTAGGGAAAATTTGCTGTGAACAGCATAGCACATGGTGAGGAACGGGGGGTACTTGGGAGTGAGAGCTGCATTTGTATTCCAGCCTTGCCACTGCCTAGACCCGGGCCAAGTTACCTAATTTCTCTGGGATTCAGTGTCATTCTCTGTAAAATAGAGAGAGAATGCAGTAGTGGAAAGAATCCCTCCCACTGCAAATTTCATAGCACAACGGGACCACCTAAACCTGCTTAGCATCACGTAGTACATGTCCATCACGTGGTACGGCTCCATCTCACGGTATGCATCATGTGGTACCAGTCCATGTCATGGTATGCGTCCATCATGTGGTAATGTCCATCACACGGTACACATCCATCACGTGGTACGTGTCCATCACACGGTACACATCCATCTCGTGGTACGTGTCCATCACACGGTACACATCCATCACGTGGTACATGCATGCATCACATGGTACACATGCATAAGTTCAGCTTCTGACACCACAGGTGACAAGCCATAGCAGGCCCTGTCAGGGCCATCACAATGGTGTCCTTAGAACATGAGTTAAGATTTAAAGGCTTCTAAGTAATGGTTCTTAAGGACTCATTTTAGTAAGAACTATTTTGCATGAACATGCATACACCAGTACATTAAAATAACTTTTAAAATGTTGAACTTTTTCTTGAGATCTCATATACAACATTTACTTATCTGGTAATTCTCCATTTCCATAATAAATACCAGGAAAATTCTTATCCCAATTATCAAAATTTCCACATAATTAGTATCTCAAACAACCAGAGGTCATTCCATATTTATGCCAATTTCTATTATATTTTTTTCTCATGTAACCCACTTCTTAATCATATTGTCATATATACCTGATCCTTAACTCGAGGTTACTAGGGTTTAACAACTCAAGGTTGTTCGTCATCTTTAGTCTCCCCCACACTCTCTCCCTGCTCAGGCACCTTCTGCCAACTCTCTCCTTACCTCCAGGCTTTGAGCACCACCTCTGGGCGGCCTCCACAAGCATGTTCAAGACTCCTTTCTTTGAATGGTTTGTTCTTTCTGCCAAGAATGACCGCCCCTCATCCTGTTTTAACTTCCTGAGGCCCCGCTCCAAAGTGAGGTCTCTGGTGATGCCCTCCCAACTAACCCTAGCATGCCAGCACACGCGGTTCATGTGGCACAATCATGCATCCAAGTTGTCTTGTTTCCCTGGCTGCTGCTGGCCCCTGACTTGAGGCTTTTTCAGCAATGGCTTTCATGAGGATGAGAATGACGTGGGGATCTTGATCAATGCAGATTCTGACCCAGTACATTTAGAACGGGGCCTGAGATATCTCACAGTTCCTAGGTGATGCAGATGCTCCTGCCCTGCCTTTAAGAACATCTCTGAAATCTCAGTTACTCGGCTTTTCATTACTGTCATCATCTTCTGACACAACTGTCCACCAGCTTGACTAGGAAATGAGCAGGAGGAGACGATTAAGGACAAGTAAGCAATGGCAGGAGGTGGACAGGGGATGTGTGTGTGTGTTTGAGGGGTTGGATTGGAGAGACTGGGTGGAATTAGAAAGGAAAAGGAAATGGGACAAGGTTAATGAAGAGAGAGGAGGTAATAAAAACCGAGAAAGACAGGAGAGAAAACACAATAGAAAGGAAGTGAAGGAGACAAAAAAAAGAAAAGGATAGCCATCGGGCAACAGGAAGGTCAGCTCAGGATGAATCTGGCCTACATCAGCTGACTCTCCAGAGTAGAGGCTTGACTTCTTAGCTAAACCCCTCCCAAAGTTGGAAACTGCAGCCATTCATGCCACTGGGGAAGTTTGCTCAAAGCTTCAACACTTTGTTCAAAAGGCTTTTTCCTTCTTCAGTGATTAGGAAGGAGCTATTACTCTAACAGTAGCAGCAAACGAGGGTCTGTATCATGATCGTGAATGTAGGGAGCAGCTGTATCAACCAAGAAAACTGAAGACAGTAGAACTCTTTTACCCCATCACCTCTACTGCCCATTAAAACAATCCAGATGGAAGTTACCTGATACAGCTCAATCCGTTGTTCAGGCACTCTGGCTTTTGGGTTCTGCATACGAAAGACTCTGAACTCCGCTTTCACCAAATTGGAAGCATTCTTTTCCAAGGCTGAGACATCAAATCGGACAATTCTGAAGTAGGGTCTGTAGAAAGTGGGCGGGATGGCATCTGTAAAAAGTTAAGGCAATCATTGACAATGATAAAAATCCATTGTGCTCTCAGAAAAGACTCTGAGATAATTCCAAGAAACCATAAGGGAAATATCTACAGAATGATTTAATTTCCAATGGCCAATTTCATACCATTAACAATTTAACTAGAAAAAAATAAAATAAAATAACCATGTGCATTTGGTTAAAGGACTAGCAGATAATAGAGATTAACAAACCACTTTCAACTCCATTTGAGGACACGCAGTTAACCCTGTCCTTTGAAGGTTGACAGAGTGGTGGAAAATTCTAGATGATTATGAATTGGAACAGGTTTATGACAGCTGACGCCTGGGGAAAGATGTCAGGCTTACATACACTTTAATTGGACGTGCCAAGAAAATCGCTCCTAATGGCAAGCGGTTTGCCCATGTATTTTTTTTTTTTCTTCAAAGTTTGGCATCTGAATAATCTTCTTTTATCCAGACTCATGTATTGCATCTTTTTTGGCTTCAATATTTTGTTTTTTCACACACATATGACCGAATACACTCCCTAGGCAAGTTATGGTGAGGAAATCTGAATAAAGAAAACTATATGTACGTACTGGCTATACCAGGTCTAGTCTTAAAATTCTTTATTCAGGATAATGTCTGTTGGTGGGAGGTAATCCTAGCTAATGGAGAGAAAGAATCACTACCATGTAAAATACAGAGTTGCTGCTTGTAAACAATAATTTAAAGCTTATGGGTTGGTTAGGGTTTTGCTGTTACACTTTACTAATCTTCTGTTGCCTTGAGTATGCAACTGAGGCAGCATCAAGACCAAAGAAGGTCCTACTCTAGCCCGCGTGCTTTCAAATACCACATTCACTCACTGGTCACACCACTTGCTACAGGTTATGTTTCTACCACCTTCTCCCAAAACCTCCTGCAAACTTTCCTCTCCTATTCCAGAGTGCCCCACCCAACTCTTGGGGCTGCTTTCCTTACTACTGTCTCTTCAACTGTCTAACTTCATTACAACATAATCATTCACAGTTGTTTGTGCTTCCTTGCAAATGTTTTTATTACTTCTGCATTATGTTTGTTTATTTTGTGCTCCCCCGTGAAATCTTAAGAATCTCGAGGGCAGAGACTGAATCTGCCGGGTCTTTTCCCTTCCTTCCCCCTTCTCTAGTACAAGGCCCTGCATACCCGGAGTTCACCAGGCGCCCACTGTCTGCATAGTCGGTTCTCAACGAGAGTCTTCAAAGACACAGGCATCTGCTGCCGGCAACACTAACTTATTAAATGAGCCATCTTAACGCTCTTAAATAGAAATGAACACCTTTCGTGATTTCTTGGGAAACCCACGCCCTGATGATCACACTGAAAGAAAAAAAAAAATCTTGGGAACACACCAGTGATTTCTCATCCTAAGAGCCCTGAATGTTTTCCCTCATGGAGATTTTCCCTCCCATTCCTTTCCCCTTCCCTGTATACTGTGACCCTCAGAAAGAAGGCTGAGAGAGAAGCAGCGAGTTCTGGGCCATCTCTGTTCCATGGAAGTTCACAAACCAACTGTGTGAATTGAGGCTTTGTAGCCCGTGAACCAGAAGTCTCAGAAACAAACAAACAAACAAACACCCAAATCCAAAGCATCCAGGTTTCAGAGAAAAGGAAGTATTCATGCAGATGTGGTGATGTCCTTCTGCACCAGCACTGTGAAATGGCTGGTGGGCGGTTCTCAGGCCTGCAAACACTGGAACAGGTGGAACAGTGTCTGGAGCCCCCTACCCTCATCTGGAATACATGTCCACCCCAGTGATTGGAAAGGCTGGTACAATCCTGAGCAGCTCAGCTTAAAACAAGTTAGATGCCCAGGCAGAGAAGCCTGAGCGGGGCTGGGGCCAGGCACTCCAGCCTTGCACACCCATTTGGCGGAACCTTATACAAGCCGATGGCTGCATTCATCTTCACATTAGACAGCAAAGCTTCAAACGTCCTTTGAAAGAGCATTCTGGAAGCGCAAAGCTAATTAAGTGCGCTTCCTGTCATTAGGAAGAATAAACAACTGGTTCACGGCTCCTCTTTCTCCTTCAATGAAACACCCTACGGGCCTCCCCCACTTCCACAAACACCCATCTTTCACACCCGCTCACCTCAATCTTATCCTTCCATCAAGTTTGTAAATAAGTACTCTGCAGATTTATTTTTATTCTCTTTTGTGTTTATTAAACTTTGAACAATTCCCCCCCACCCCGCCCCCTTTCTGGTCCTCTGCCCATCCACACTCTCTTTTTATGGCTGCCTTGGACCATGAGGTCAATTTTGTTTCTTCTTCTTCTAAGCAAATCATCCCATGATCCTGTCCCAGGCTTTTGAGCTCTGAAGGGGCATTTGCAAATATTTACAGGAGCAGTTTGCTGGTTAAGCACAGTTGTTCTGCTCTGCTCCCTACACATTGGCAAACAGCCCTCCTCCCCTCCGGCCCTTACAACCATTTAGGGCTATTTATATTTCAACTGCCTGATAACACGAATGTGCATTTTTGGCTTTTGTTTCATAAGCAGAAGCAGTTAATGCACAAGGTGAAAGGACTGTTGATGGCTCCCACCAGCGACCCTCTTTGGTCTTATGACCAAAGCAAAGCCACCACTCCAGAAGGACCAGCCTTCCCTGTACTTCCCTGTATTGTGAGCATGTAAAAACTGTTCACCAAAAAAACTGCCACTTCCAAGGGTTGGTGCCAGCTGTCCCCTGCTGTCATCTGCTATGGGTCACAAGCCCCCTGCCTGGCTGAGGAACTTGAGTAATTTGCCAAATGTCTCTTCAATTTACAAAATCGCTGTAAATTGCTCCTGTCTTGTCTGGGCCCCTGGCCTTACTTCCTAAATGCTTCTGGATGCACTGTGCCCTTCTCCGCCAGCCAGGAGCACAGTGGCTCACTCCCTTAGCTCAGGGAGCACAGGGTAGGTGTTTAATGGCTTGTGCAGCCCTGATCCACCCACTTAGTCTTAGAGGGATAGAGCTTTTTCCTCTGTTTCCTCCAAGAACTCATTTCCCCCTTTGGAATGGGAATTCTCTCTAAAGTTCTCTGTAATTCCCATCCCAGTTCCTATTCCATTGCCAGGTGGTCAGGTACTTGGGCTTGACCTCTGCCAACTTACCCACACTCACTTCCTGGCCTGCTCCTTCTCTCAATTTCTGACCTACTTTTTTGGTTCAATCAAATCGATTTTCCGTTAGCCCTGTGGATTTCACACCAGCAGGCTGACTCGGCTCCTCCCCCCGGGCTTTCTCATGTGCCTTCCTTCCAAGGAAAATCTTGCATACGGGAGATTCCAGTACGTCACCAAGTGGGATCCCCCTCACCTCAACCCTGGCCATGCATCCTTGCTAAATAAAATTTGGGGGAATGGAGAGGGGATAAAAACCTTAGGAAATCTAAAGAGTCATTAATTTCTAAAGGAACAGTGGAGAGAAAGCCTACATACGGCACTTAATCACGCTATTTTATAAACATTATATGTTGACTTATACCTGTTCCAAACAACTTAATCAGTTGTTGGAGATTCTTTTTTCTCTTCATAAGCACTGTGAACTCAGAAAACTTTCCTTAAAAATTTTTCATTCTGGGAGGCCGGGGCAAGTTGAATGCCTAAGCTCAGGAGTTCGAGACCAGCCAGAGCAAGAGTGAGACCCCCAGCTGGGTGCCTGTGCTCAGTGGTTAGGGTGCCCACCACATGCACCAGGGCTGGTGGATTTGAACTCAGCCCGGGCCTGCTGAAACAAACATAGAAAAATATAGCCAGGCAAGTGCCTGTAGTCCCAGCTACTAGGGAGGCTGAGGCAAGAGGATCATTTGAGCCCAAGAGTTTGAGGTTGCTGTGAACTATGGTGTGATGGTACTCTACTGAGAGTGACGAAATGAGATTCTGTCTCCCCCAAAAGTTTTTCTCTGTCGTCCACAGCTGGCTTCCTGGGTGTGTAACCACAGCAGGTGCACAGGGTCCCCATGCTCAGAAATGTCCCCCGCTTGAGTTTAATGATGTATGGTCACATGTTAGAATCCTTAATAACTTTATCTTTGATTTTATGTTTTATAAGTGAAGTCTGATGGATAGCAGAGCATGCAGAGAGGGTTTAGAACCGAGGCTCTTCTACCAGCCCTCCTCCTGTGATCTGTCCACTTCCCTAGGATGCTCCAACCTCTGCAGTCTCACCTGACCTTCCCTGGGCAACCCAGAAACCACTATTGTCCTCCACCCCTGGGACAGCCAGGGTCAGCTACATAACCTGTGCTGTTTCAGCAGGGCCTGGGGGCAGCTGTTCCCACCCCAAGCTTGGAGGGTCACAGCATGGTCAGTGGGCAATTCAAGAAGAGCATGGCTCTCACCCACTCCTAACCCAGAGACCAAGCACGTCCCAGTGTGGGATTTGAAATCCTATGGGTTGGAGAAGCAGTCCCACAGGAAGGGAGTGGCTCATGAGGCTGATGCCAGGGGACCCCAGCAGTGGGTGGGCTGCATGCTCCCCATTGCAGGGCAAGGCCCCAGGTGCCTGAGAGAGTCTGATGTCACTGGTAGTATACCCATGCCCACGTGGCACAGCATCCAATAGCACATTCAAAAACATCATTACAGTTGGAGAAAGAAAGAGCACCGTAGAACAAAAGACAAAGCTCTATATTTTGGAATTTTCAACAGTCATTTTTTTTTATCCCAGATTTTCTTTTCTTTTTTCTTTTTTTTCCTTTGAGAGTCTCACTCTGTCACCCTGGGTAAAGTGCAGTGGCATCATAGCTCACAGCAACCTCAAACTCTTGGGCTCAAGTGATTGTCTTGCCTCAGCCTCCCTAGTAGCTGGGACTACACATGCCTACCATAACGCCCAGCTAATGTTTCTATTTCTAGCAAGACAGGGGTCTCATTCTTGCTCGGTCTCTAGCTCTTGAGCTCAAGTAATCCACACTCCTAGGCCTCCCAGAGTGCTAGGATTACATGCTTGAGTCACAGTGCCTGGGTTCTGAAAATTTTGTAACTTCCCCTGCCTGCGCCCCATCTGGTTATAGGATCTTAATGCACTGAAGGACCTTTAAGGCTATCAGAATTCTAATCCCAAATCCACCAGCTCCTAGCTGTGCAGCAACAGGGACAAATCTTCCTTTTTTGAGCCTGTATCTTCATCTGTATAATGAGGTAAATAGTTTTCTAATTCATATGTATAGAATTGTGTTGTTAGGATTATATAAGGGAGTAGATGGAGCCCTGGGTGTAGCACTAATTTCCACTCAGGTCCTACCCTGCCTCCCTCCCCATCCTGTGACAAAGCTGCCCAGTGGTCACTGGGCCTTCCCTGAATGCCCCCAGGGGGAGAAGCGCTCTCACTGCCTGGCAAACTTGACTAGAACTGGAGAGAAAGAGCCAGAGAAGCTCCATGTCTTAGGGCAGTTTATAAACTACTCTATATGTCCTAATTCCTCTCCCTACTTTCAAACGGTAGCTTTCTTAGAGTCAGCACTGACCAGAACCCCAGAAACTGGCACTGGTCTCAGGGTCCTTGGGGATTTCCAAGATAAGCCAGAAAGACTGGAAGTTCAAAGTGAAACACAGAAGGTGTGGGCATGAAGGGTTAGTGGTGTGAAGGTCTTGTGTCCCCATGTGAGGTAGTCATCATTTACTTGAACTTCAAATCCAAGCTCCCTACCAGGAGAAAACTGGTAAAAGGCTTACAAAGCAGAGCAGTCTCCTGTGGATGGCAGTGGGTACACGGGACCCATACAGCAACATTTCTCAAAGAGTGGAGACCGGGGTCTGCATGTTATCAAGTTCTTTGAGTGATTCCTATGTACTCTGATGCTTGAGAACCACGGAAATAAAGGGCAGAAGAAAAGAAATCCGCAAAGTAAAACAGAAAGACAAAGGTGCATCCAAACTTTTGACCAGGCCTTATACATATTAAAAAAGGATAAGAGGGCAGCGCCTGTGGCTCAAAGGAGTGGGGCCCCGGCCCCATATGCCAGAGGTGGTGAGTTCAAGCCCAGCCCCGGCCAAAAATTGCAAAAAAACAAAACAAAAAAAAGGATAAGACAGAGAAAAGAGTAAACTGAAGTGACATAGAAGTTCTGATGCTCTGAAAATGGAAAAATAGAAATCCTCTGTGCCTGGCACAGTTGTCTGCCTGGACTGCACGCTGCAGTTGGCCGGGGAGCTTTGAGAATGCTGATGCCTGAGTCAGAGCCCTTGGAGTCTGGGTAATTGGACTAGGGTGGACTTAGAAGTTCCTCAGATGACTTTAATGTGCAGCCAGGACTGAGAACCCTTTGCTGAAAGAAACTGGTAACACTTAGCCTAAAGAAGAGAAGACTTGGGGGCAGGATTTCAAATATTTCAGGGGTTTGCATATAGGAAGTTCATACTTTCTATGGAGACAGGGAGTCATATTTTGGCTCAATATACATAAAGAATTTTCTAATAATTTAGAAGAGTGAAGAAAAAGAAAGAAACTAACTCTCAAGTTTAGGCTTCCACCTCACTGGAAGAATTCCTGTATTTACAAAATTCACTCTATCCCAAAAGCAGCAGAGGCTTCCTGAATCTGGTGTCAGGATGAACTAGATGGCCTCCCAGCTCATCTCCAGTTCTGCCATGCGTCATTTTCTCCCCTCAGTCCCACATGTGAGACCCTTGCTCACTTACCACCTGCATCAGAATCACCTGGGGTGGGGTGGGGGTCGGTGGGGGGAGGCTTAATGATATGCTTGCTACTTGGCTCCAACCTAGGCCTACTGGGTGAATACAAGGTGATTCTTTTTTACACTTGAGTTTAAAAAATTTTGCCCTAGACAATGATGGTTCAATTACAATGAACTTGACTTCTGTCAAAATTACTCAGTGTCATGAACTAGCTAGGGATAAATAAAATGTGTCCATCCCATCATCCCCACACTGAAAAGAATGGCCTGATCTCACTGCAGTCTCAGAATAATTCTTCCTGACCTCTTTCCCATTTGATAATAGCTTTACATACATACATTCTCTACAAAGAAGTTGTTTTTAATCCCCATTTCACAGACAAAAAAATTAGAAGCAAAGAAAGTGAAATGACATTTGGCGAAGGTCAAGCAGAGATTGGCCTTTGAATCAAAAGCCCATGGCTTTTCCCTACAATATCCTGCCTTCTGTGCAAAGGAGTCCCCTGAGTGGAAGGTATGAATATGGCCCCAGGCAAAAAATACCAACACAGGCACCAGAGCATGGTTGCAAAAAAAAAGAAACACACATACACACACTCTACAAAGAAGTGGATCCTCCTGTATTAGGGATCAGCTTAAACTTGCAACAAAGCTTGGAGAACTTTCATACAAGGCCCGCTATTTCACTGATACTCCTTAGCAAAGCGGCTCTGATTTGGAGACCCGGGGCTCACAAAGTGTGAAAGTTCTCTCACAGAAGGCACTTTGGCAATAACAGTATTTTCCAGGGTCTTCCAGACCCCATATGTTGCTGCCTAGTGCCCCTGTCTCCCCCAGGGGCCTCCCCGGGAGCTTATTCCCAAGCTCCCCAATAAATAGAACAAACTCCCCCTTTCCCATTCCAGAAATGACCATCCTTTTCCTGCAGCTCAGCAGTGATTGGTGTAGACTTCTGACATGCCTAATGAGTGTGCAGTGGCCCCTCATTCCTGACAACCCCAGCTTTGAGTGAAGAAGCTTGGGGTTCATTAGACATCCCCCAGAGTGCAGCAAGACAAGCAGCCCACCGAATGCTTGGAGGGCAATAAACTAGCTACTATTTGCATGTGCACAGACACAGCCAGCAAGAAACCAAGACAATTGTGTTTTGGGGTTTTCTGAAATTTGTCTTGGCACACTGGATATGGATTTTATTTCACTACCACATCCCAAACACTGCTGACATTCAAGTCACAGCAATTTAACTCAAAATGACTGAGAAATAAACAGCGCATCAGCAGTGGTTTTTGATTTTCTCTTTGGCCATCCCACCTATTAAATGTAACACAGCACCAGAGCATCTGCACCGTAAAGCGGGAGTCTCCAAGAGGGGCCTGGTGTCAAACCTGACAGGCTGTTGGCAACGGTGAATCTAATTGTGTCAGCATCAGCTTATGTGACTTGGCCTTCGTCTAACTGCTATTTGAGACTGTGCATACTGTCAGCACGAGTGTTTGGATCCCTTCTTATATGATGCAAAAAAGTAAAATAACAGTGGTGCGGGGCCATGGTGTTTGGTTTTCTTGAACCATGTCAGACATGGGGTTTCTAGTTTCTATTCCAAAGTTTCCATCATCCCCATAAAATCCCATCTACATGGAGACACCTACTTTGCTTCTGTTCTTCAACATTTCTCATAAGCTCAGGGCTCTGGAGTCAATTTGGGAAGGGACATACTGGGTTTTAGCAGTAAAAGCTTTGGGTAGGCTTCACTGTTGCTGCTGAGAGGCTGGTGGCTAACTTAAACAAGTCACAGGCACACAGAGCATGGACCCACTTTTGTGGGCAGGTGAACCGTAAACATGACATATCCCTTCCCAAGGACGTCACAGTGGCAGGCCGTCCTCGCAGGGGGAATAGGTCATTGAAGTAGCTCTCCTCTGCCATAATCTCATTCTGGAAAACACATAATGATTTTTCTTTTATCTTTCTTTTTGTCTCCCCTTTTTTATCTTCTTTCCTTCCCTTGCTCCATTGTCTTTCTCTCCCCTTTGCCTTATTTCCTGTCAATCTGTGCTTTTGCCCTCTATCATATCCAGGGGGCAAAAGAACCATGTTTTTGCTGCAGTGATGCTTTGAAAGAGGCCAGCAACACCATGATATGGTCATCCACACACTATTCTAAAATTCAGCAATGGTTCCAAACAAGGTCAGCAGAAGAAGGCCCAGCTGTGCTGATTCCTTCAAATGAATTACACTTGGAAATTTGGGGCATTATCCTTAATCTCTCAATAGATTAGAAGCACGCTTTATTTTTATCCTTTTCATGGACTAAGAAAACAAAATCTTAGCAAGATTACACCAAGAACTGGCAAAATAGGGCTTAAAACATACAGGTCTGGACATTCTGGGCAGTGTTGGACATTCTTATTCATCCCTGCAAAGAAAGCAATCTGTTCCCAGAACAAATTCTGACATTCCCCCTTCTAGAAACTAATGCACTTTCCTTGCTATTCTGCAATAATTGGTGTGGACTTCTGACAAGCTTAATGGGTGTAGCCGCTCCTTACTAGGCTGAAAAATCTTGCTCTAATCTTTCCAAAATTATAGCAGTGATGCATATAATGGCCAATGTGTGTCTTATATCCTGAGCTCTTCTTTGTGTTTTCTGTAAGGTTCTTGCTTATGGCCTAATTTTTCTGTAAGGCAATCACCTAATTACTTTGAGGCACTGTGCTGATTTGTTGCTCTGCCCTAAAGCTTAAGCTAATAAGTGGCAGGGCACACCCTGCTAGGATTGCAAGTTGTTTACCAACTTAACCAAGTGGCATGGGCTGTTATTAACTAACATATTAAATTCATGGCCTGTGAGTGAGTAAATATGAAGAGAAATGGATGGTCTGAATTATCCAGTTTGAGTGAAGTAAAGCAAATACAGTTGACAGCCAGTCTCTGCAATTTTCCATTGCAATTAGAAAGGGATTGCCTGGCACCCACTGGGTGCCCTCTCAATGTGACTGGCATCTAACTCCTCTTACTGCAATTTTCTCTACAAGACAAGACAAGACAGTCTCTCCCACAACTCTTTCAGTGACAGGAATCATTACTCAGATGTTAGATGACCCACTCCAGCCTCTGACCATTCCAACTGAACAGTAGTTCTTCCCTATCTTGGGCTGAGAGCTGCTTCCTGCAAGAGCTACACAATGGATCTAGTTCTTGCCACACAAGATGATCTACTTTCTTCCCATTCTACCCTGCTTAGAAATTTTGAAGGCAGTTTTCATGTTTTCCTCATCTCTTTCTCCTGTTTCCTTTTGCTGGCTGTCATGAAAGCCATTCACCTGTTGTGGCTGTTCTCCACTTTGCTCCTGTCTTAAAATCATACTCTTAAATCTGAACACAATTCGCAAGGCAGAACAGGGTAAAATTATAACCTTCTTTGTCCTGAAACTTGGGCTTTATTAATGCATCCCAACAGCGAGTTATTCTCTCCCTCTCTTTGATCTTTGCACTCATATTTTCTATGCACTTTGAATGACTAACACATTACAAGTGTTTGGTCTTTTCCACGAAAACCATTTTACTGATATCACTTATGCTCACAACATACCCCTACTCAGTGTGCATTTATTTGATTTCATGTCTCATTCCAAATATACCAAAAAGGATCTGAAGTCTGGCATGGCAAACCTGTGCATTCACTTCTTAAATGACACTATAAGGGACAGAGTCACAAAATCATAAGGACCTTCGGTATCTATTTCATTCAATCACCTAAATTCACAGATAAGGAACAAAGTTTCCAGAGTGTGTTTAGGTGGATACAGACTTGGATATGGGCCAGAACCTCCTTATTTCTGAAGAGCTTTCACTACACCAGGCACAGCCCAAGTTGTTGCTCATGCCCAGGGACGCCGGAGCTATGTGGACATGAACTACACCATGGTCAGTTTTCTGGTTTTGCTCAGTGGCACACCTTCTTGAAGACAAATTGGGAAGCCACCTGTGTCCTACTGTGAGTCATCAAACAAATGGCCCATGGAACAAGACTGAGAAAGCTTCTGGAAACTCCTCCCTCACCCTGGAATGCCCATCCTCTATTAATCAGCACCCGGAGGGGTATGCTTCAAAATATGCTTCCTTACAAAGCTGAATGGAAAGTCTCAATTCTTCTTCATGCCAAGTGGTAGGCCTCTATCTAGAGGGCAGAGAGTAAGAACTGCTTGGAAGAAATGTTTAGTTACCAGATATCCAGTTCAGCATTTCAGTAGATGGCCATTTGGTGCCTTACAGAGAATATTAGGGTTTCAAATGATGGTGCTTTCTTGGGGTTGGTGGATGTGTTCATTCAGGGTGTGCTCTCTTCCCTCATCCTGTTTGTACTGGCAACATAGTCATGGGCAATTAAGATATGGGAACATACAGGAATTATAGGAATCCAGATGAACTGTGGCATGAACGACTTCTGGAATAGGGCCAGGGGTGCTATGCTTATTTTCAGAAATCGTGTTCGTTTGGGTGCTAAGCAGCTTTCTGTTAAGGTTGGGCCACCATGTGTGAGTGAAGGAAAAACAGTCTTTAAGTTAAGAATCTCCATTGTAGAACTAGACCATGGCTAAGCACTTTAACATGTTTAAGCATATGTTATTTTTATTCAATTGAACTAGCTGAGAGCAAGCCCTACAATTTAACTTTAATCACATTATTTTTGGGTACAGATGCTATCCAATGTCCACATTTTAATCTGCTCTTGGGACACTGGGAGAGAAAACTGGCTGACAAATGGCAGCCAGGTTGTTGAAAGAGTTAATCCAACCATTCCCAGTGTTACAAAAGGCACTGTAATTTTTGAGAATAGGAGAATTCTTTTTAAAAAATCATTTTTTTTTCTTTGAGGAAGGTTAAGGTCTCCATTTTCTTTAGAATCCTCTGTGAAGCATTTGTGACAGGGGTCAAAACTCAGGTGGTTTCTGAAGATTTCCCTGATCTCCGTTCTCGCGGCCAGTTGCACAGACAGGACTGGACAAATGCCTTTATTTAGTCCCAAGGCAATGGCTCTCGTATACTTCCTAAAAATCATTTACTAAGCCATCTTATAAAGAAGAGTTCCTTGAATAAAGCCAGTGCTTCATAAATGTGTGAGGGCAAGAGTCATGGTGGAGAACAAAGTAAGTAGCAAACTGTGCTGCAATAAACATTCTAGTGCAAATGTCCTTGTGGTAAAAAGATTTTTTTCCTTCTGAGTAGATACCTAGTTAATGGGATTGCAGGATCAAATGGAATGTCAACTTTTAGTTCTTTAAGATTTTTCCATACTTCTTTCCATTGAGGTCGTATTCATTTTCAATGCCACCAGCAGGGCAAAAAAACTGTTCCCTTCTCTCCACACCCATGCCGGTATCTGCAGTTTCAGGATTTTGTGATTATGGGCTAATCTCACTGGGGTGAGGGGAGATCTCCCAGTGATTTTGATTTGCATTTTTCCAATGATTAGGGACAATTTGCATTTTTTCATGGGTTAAGTGCCACTCCATTCACAATTGCTAAGATGTGGAAGCAACACACGTGCCCCTCAACCCATGAATGTATTAACAAACTGTGGTATTTGTATATCATGGAGTACTAGACAGCCATAAGAAAAGATGGTGACTTTGGATCTTTTGTGTTTATCTGGATGAAATGAAACACATTCTTCTCAGAAAAGTATCACGAGAATGGAAAAACAAGTATCTAATGTATTCAATCCTAACATGAAACCAATATACAAACAACTACAAGCCCACATGAAAGAAAAACATAAGTATAGTCTAGTGAGGGGGAAGGAATGGGGAGTGAGGAGGAGGGAGGGTGACTGGTGGGATCTTACCTATGTTCACAATGTGAGGTTTGTTTGACCCCTGGGTGAAGGACTCAACTACCATTTGGACTTTACCTTAGAAATGGAAACAATGTAACCTAAACATTTATACCCCCATATTAATCTGAAATTAGAAAAAAAGAAGAAAAGTAAAAACAATGGAAGTATCTAAATCTATATATCTATCTAATATATATGTATGCATCATGTCAAATTCCACAAAAATGGACAAAGCATAAAAAAGATACTTCACAGAAGAATAAAAAGAAAAAAATAATAGAGAATGAATAAATAGCAAATGAAGGTATGGAGATGGAAAATTCACATGAAGCCTGCATAGGGCTTATTTTGGGTACTCAAGTGTACCGTAAGGTCAGAGAAGTAACTTTTAGTATGTCTGGTTATTTGAGTGATGTCACTGAAGATGTTCATTTCACCAGTATTACCTTGGTTTCATTTGACTATTTTTACAAATGCTAGGCATCATGTCTAAAAGATTGCCTTATGTTAGAAAAGTGAGAAAATAGGCTGTTCCATAATCTCATCTGAAGAAATTTAGCTTTCCTATGTGCAGTGCATGTAAGGTTCCTGATGAAGAACGTATGTTCCTCAAATAGTCGATCAGCACCCTTATGTCCTGTCTAGCAGAGTACCCACAAGATCCTGTCCTGAGTACACTTACTGGCTGGAGGGGTGCTGACCAGGGAAACTTGATAATTCTCTCAGTTCTTTTCAGGGCTCTTCAACACCCAGGAATTCTCTCTAGCAGGTGTTGAGTTGTGTTGGTGCTTGGCTGTAGCACTGGATTACAGATCACCGAGGACCAGGAAGAGGTCTCCTCAAGCTCCCCTTCAGTCCTTCCCAGCCAGGATGTGCATGGGACCAGTACTGGGAGGAAGTGCTCTGGGATTTGGAGGGTGGGAGGGGTCAGAGGATGAGCCTTTCCAAGTTTCATAAGTACAGGTGCTGAATCTGCCATCTTCCCAGGACAGGGCCCCTTAGTACACAGTAAGTGCTCAGTAAATAGCAGAAAGCAAAAGGAAAGTAATCCTCCTCAAACAGTTAAGTCATATGATGATGATGAATGTTAATCATAATCGCTTAGGTCTTCATAGGACATTACGTTTCACAAAGCACTTCCACAGAGACTATTTCACCCTGCCCCGATAACCCTGTAAGCCAGGTGGTATTATCCCCTTTTTGCTGTAGAGGAAACCACAATCCAGAGCCCAAATGGACTGATTTAAGTGACTCCCTGGACAGCTCAGCACGAATCCAGGGCTCAACTTCTGATACAAGCTCAGGAACAGCCTCCCCTATGAGATGAAAAGTGGCCAGAGGAGCAGCACAGCCTGACAGGACATTTTATGGGGGGAAGCACAGTGCACTGAGAAGGCTGATTTTGAGACCTTTGTCATATCCCAACTTGAAGAGACACAGCAACACTACAATAAACAAGCTGCCTTTTTGACTAGCTCTGATACGCTGGTGAAAGTGGCTTTTCTCCACGCTGGTGAAAGTGGCTTTTCTCTTCACTATAATCTTGAATAGTTACTTCTAGTGCTAAGATCAGAAGCATCATCCTCTAAATGCACAGCAGCCTGTGGGTGACAGTGCCTGGAAGGGACCAGGATGGTGGAAGAGATTTACATTCAGGCGTCACCCCAGGGATGAGCTACTCTGTGGTTCCCACATGACATATGCTGAACTTCTCTGTAAATGATGCTTTGGGAATGACGCGGAGATGAGAGTCAGAGAGGGAGAGGCAGTGACAGTGCCAGGTGCCCTACATTTCAGCAGGGATAAAGACATCTGCTCTTTCTTTCATGGTAGATGAGGGGAGATTGGAGCACAGGCAGCTGTGGCAGTAGGCAAAACAAAGACTCAGAAGTGCCATCAGCCCCAATGTCAAAATCATTCTTCAGTGTTCAAAGCCATCCATAATTACCCAACAGATTACTGCACTTTTAAAATGTAGGAAAACCAGCTGTGACCTCTCTTTAAGATGGCTTCCCACATGTCAGTCCACCTGGGACAGGCAATCAGTGCGGCCCAAACGCAGACGGACTTACAAAAACTCTAGTTGATCCCTTTTATCAAAACCAACTGACGGTACCTTACCCTATGTTATTGTAAGAAGGAAGCCAGGGAGCTCTGAGAGCAGAGGGTGGCATCTCCAAAGCTGTGTTATAATCACATGTTGTGTCTAATTCCATGTCCACTCCTGTGTGAGTCCCAGTCCTCTAACTATAGCTTCTATTCCTGCAGAGGACGTAGACATGTGGTCTAGAATTCCATGGGCCTGCCAGGTTGCATTCACCTCCATCTCAAATAACATAGTGGGGGTGGGGTGACACAGACAGAGACATGAACTTCATGGCATGTTTGGCACCTGAAAATATGTCACAGACAGATCCCAGAATTCTAAAAGCATTTTATGAGCCTCATATATAAAGACAGTCAACATCGAATCCATTCTATTTCCCTAGCCATCAATCAGACCACCTTTTCTTATCAGTCTAGTGTGGTTAAAGAAAGCGAGAAGTTTAGGTGAGGGTGAGTCTTGTACAGTGAGCACTCGGGCTGAGAAGGGATTCCGTGGGTGCAACGTGCAAAGGGCTTTTCAGATGTGAGTGTTGCAGGGGTCCTCAAACTCTAGCCCGTGGGCCACATGAGGCGGTGTGATTGTATTTGTTTCGTTTTGTTTTTTCACTTCAAAATAAGATATGTGCAGTGTGCACAGGAATTTGTTCTTAGTGTTGTTGTTTTTTGAACTATAGTCCGGCCCTCCAACGGCCTAAGGGACAGTGAACTGGCCCCCTGTTTAAAAAGTTTGAGGACCGCTGGTAGAGGATAAGGCACTAGCACTGATTTCTCTGCAGATCTTACTGTGAGGCGTTACCAGCTTCCCCAAGCCTCAGTTCTCTCCTGTCCAAACTAATGATGGGCTTGGATTCGACTCTCCATCCGAGACTAGGAGAGATACCGCCTCCCTCTGAGGTTCAAGGTGAGAAAGCACAGCCCTGTTGTAGCTTGGCCTGTCTCCTCTAGTAATATAGACGTCACGGTGCCAAGCAAGCTCACTTCTGCTCATAACCATCCTTTCCTCTCTCTTAACCTCTACCAAGGGAAAAGTCTTGACAAATGTCAAATACCCCAAAGAGAGAACTTCACGATATGTCTGCCTTTGAACACTGTGATCCCAAATACCCTCTGCAGCTTCGTAGGCACTCTTGTTGTCTCCCTCTGCTCCTCCCTCTCTCCTTCCACCCACACTGCACTCTGCCCCATGCCCTAAGCCCACCACACTACTTCCAATACCCAAATGCTACAGGCCACCATGCCCACGTCACGTCAGTCCTTCACCTCGAAGGACTTTGCATTTGGCAAATTCCAGTCATCCTCAAAGGTCCAGCCCAGTGTCACTTCTTGTTAGAACAAACTCTTCCATAGAAGAAGCAGTTTCTCCCTTCATGTCCTGACACGTATTGTGTATTATAGCAGACCTGTTAGGTGTTTACCCTGACAAATGCGAGCAGCCAAAGAGCAGGGACTCAATTCATTTTTATATCTTTAAATGTGATGCTATCACCTGCCTCTAAAATTTGCTATAAGGATTAGATAAGGTAATGAATATGAACAAAAGTAGCTACTCAACACATGTAGGCTTATGTTATTAATAGAATGCCAGGAGCCCAAGGAGAAAGGTTGATGCCCATAAGACTTTCCTAACCAGGAATACAGAAAAGGTTACCAATCTCAAGACAAGTAGGAGCATTAGCAACCTCTGGACGGATGCCATCCCTTTCTCTGCCTTCAAGGATTAAGCAATCAGGCTGGTTCTTGGGTCTGCCTTGGCTGCTCAGTTTGTAACATCATCTCGGGAACCCGTGGCAGGCATAAACTTGATTGGATTACTTGATAAACCAATATAAGGAGACATCCAGTGGTGCCACCTGAGCAATATCAATATTTGAAAACAATTTACAAGGTGCTTTCTTGGACAGAATCTCATTTTAAACCTCAGTGACATCTGGCTATCTCATATAAACACTATCTTAAAGACAGTGCCTGCGGGAAGTGGCTGGAAACTGCAAACCAAGTCTATCTGAACCCAAGTCCATACTCTTTCCTTTGTCTCACATCCCTTCCCCTCCTGACAAAGGTTTGTTCTATAGAACTTCAAGAGGGCAGAAAATCCCAGAACAGTCCCAATTCCAATGAAGAGCCTTCTAATACAGCTACTTACAAAAGCGGTTAGTGACATTCCTGAGAGTAGCCACAGTCTTTCAACAAGATTCAAGGAGAAACAACAGAAAAAGAAGACAATTAAAATGCAACCATCTTAATGATCGGCAACTCTGTACTGGGGCTTAATAGACAAGGCTCATTCCAATAGTTTGAGTTCAATTTTCCTCTAAGAGGAAGGATGAGGAAGGAACAGGACAGTGCTCACTGAGACTGGACTTATGAAAGAGACACCATGAGCGCCACATGACGGCTCCTTCTCATCAGCCCCACTCCAGCCAAGGACACACTTCATGATTTTCTGGCTTCTGACCCAGTGCTGTCCCATGCAGCTAAGTGAGTAGAGTTTCCTCTTAGTCTTGACATGTGGTCACAGTAAAGCCCTTCAGTAACAATCTCCCAAATCTCATGGTCAAAGGATAAATGAAGGGCTTATACAAAGGACTGATGCTTCTTAGTAAAGGTTCCCATTGGTCTCTGGTCATGCTCCCCTGGGAAAGGCCCATAACCTCTTGGTGCCTACTGAACTGTTGACCACTCCACAGAGCTCTAGTCAGGCTCAGGGGTGAAGATGCATCTCCAGTGCTTTTGTGAAATGCAGAATGATAAGTAAGGGCCAGGTAGCGCTGCTGCGTGAGGCTTAACTCCTGTCACTGGATTAGAATATGCTGCCCACACATTCCCAGAGTGCACTCAAATATGACAAGCATTTGCTTACATTATCTTGTCTAATTCTACCCCATTCCCCCCAAGAACTTTTGAAGTAGAACTCCTACTTTACAGGTAAGGAAACTGAGATTCAGAGCCAATAACCAGAAAGTACTAAGTAAGTGCAGGAAAAAATAACGTCAAGCCCGGATCCTAACTCCTAACAGGTGTTCCTCACAGTCACCACATCTACCCTAAACATAAGAAAGGCTCATTTGGATTTCAAACCACAGATCCACACGCACTCTCAGGATGGCTGTGAGATCAGCTTGTCGTCAGCCCTGTAAATGATAATTTCAGGGGACCGTCAGGGGGCTGCAATGTGCTCCTGGGGCACCCCTGATGCACCTGCAGCCAATTTTTTCTCTTTTTTTTTTTCCTTAGTCAATTTGTTGTCAGTAGTGGGGATGTCCTGGCTTCACTGACCTCCCCTCTCCTGCCTGCGCTCTCCCTCCCCGCCCCGTAAAGGGTCACCCTCCAGGTTTCATGTCAACCATTCATTCCGAGCAGATTTGAGTTTCACCTTCTGTCCTTATTGGCCAGACTCTAGGGGTGTGAATGAACTGTGCACAGTCCCTGATCTTAAGAAAAAATGAGATGAGACTGGGTGCAGGGACTCACTTCACACCTATAATCCCAGCACTCTGGGAGGCTGATGCAGGCGGACCGCCTGAGCTCAGGAGTTCAAGACCAGTCTGAGCAAGAATGAAATCCTGTCTTTAAAAAAACTAGCCAGGTGTTGTGGCGGGTGCCTATATTCTCAGCTACTGGGGAGGCTGAAGCCAAAGGATTGTTTGAGCCCAAGAGTTTGAGGTTGCTGTGAGCTGTGACACCACAGCTCTCTACAGAGGGTGACAACGTGAGACTCTGTCTCAAAAAAAGTAAATACAGGCTGGCCAGGTGGCTCACACCTGTAATCCTAACACCCTTAGAAGCCAAACCAGGTGAATTGCTTATGCTCAGGAGTTGGAGACCAGCCTAAGCAAGAGTGAGACCCTGTCTCTACTAAAAATAGAAAAGCTAGCTGGGCCTGGTGGCACCTAAAGTTCCAGCTACTTGGGAGGCTGAGACAAGAGGATCACTTGAACCCAAGAGTTTGAGGTTGCTGTGAGCTATGATGCCATGGCACTCTACCCAGGGCAACAAAGTGAGACTCTGTCTCAAAAAAAATAGAAAAAAATGAGATGAAGCAAATGCACTTTAAATTCACTACCTGCCTGGACAGCCAGGCCCTCCCTCTACATGAGGGGCCAGTAACAGTAACAGCAGCTGGTACGTGCCTGGATTATAACCTGTAAGCCCTACAAGAACTGGACAAGGTAGATACTATTTTCATGCTATTGAAATACTTTTTTCTTTTCTTTCCTTTTCCTTTTTTTTTTTTTTTAAATGAATCAAATTGATCTGGAAAAGGAAAGGGAAAAATATCCTGCAAATGATTTTATATTATTTAAGTAAACTTTAAACCAACTTTCTTTGAATCTCATTCTTATAGAACTGTTACAACAACCACAAGACCATCATAAATGATAAACTGTGATGTGGAAAGAAAGGAAAGGGGGGAGGGAAAGCATTCTTGTGCCATTTCACAATTATTTTCGGGATCTACAATGGGGTACTTTTTCATTAGTGCCTGTTGACTGGCTACCTTTGTGGATGGGGAAATCTAACCCCAGGGTTTCTTCCTGTAAAATGACTTTCATGGGAAGTTCTTCAGAAGCCTACAGTTCATTTTGTTATGCCCCTGACTCACGGGATATACCACATATCACCCAATCTTACATGTCCTCTGACACGTAGCTGTGTGAAAATCCTTCAGTAAAAACTCCCAATATTGTGGATGAAGGGAGGAAGGCTTTGTGCAAGGACTTCCCCTTCCTGGTAAGAATTCCTCTTTGCCCGGGATGCCTGTTGGTGCCTCTGTGACAATGAAGGTCTGTGAACACCAAAGGTCACTTGTAACTCCCATGGGATTCGGTGTCCACAAAACAGAGGTTTCAGGTTCTATCTAAACGTGAGTCCATTCTTGCTCAGACCCTTCTAAATAAATCCCTGACTACCTCCCATGAATCCAATCCTAGGGTTCTCCCACAACATCCAATAGGCAGAATCCAAAAGTTCAAGACTCCATGGCATAGTTTTCTTTCCTCCTCATTGGAAATTGCCTTTCTTTTTGCCTCTTATTCACCATTGAAACTTTTCCTCATTACCCAATGTTTAATTCAAAAACCCAACTATTTTCACAAAGACTCTAAAAGCAATTTATAGTAGGCTTGTGTCCTATAACAACCTCCTTCTCATCCCCCATGAACATTTTCAAAAATTGAGATGAGTGGCCAAAAGAGAAACAGCACTTCACACCTTCATATGCTCCCAGGGCCTGCGAAGGACTGTGCGTCATAGAATAGAACTCCAGCTGAAACTGGACGTGGCATCTGAAGGTGATCTGAGCACCGTGCTGGGAGCAGGAATTGGTAACTTTAGTCTTCGTTTCTTAATCTTGACTCCTTTACCCCAAAACTAGTTGGATTTCATATAAGCAAATTACTTCTGTCTTCTAGTTTAAGATTTCAAGTGATGGAAAACCGTCCTCTGGATTCGGTTCCTGTGCCCCAATGTCCAACACAACAGAGCCACTCTGACTTCCCACAGAGCTCACCTCCTAACGCTGAGCTGCTTTCCCAGCAGTTTGTTTAAAGTTTACTTAAATAATACAAAATCATTCACCAACTGCTTACCAGCGGTCCCTTTCTCAGTCTCACATCAGCAAGCACCTTGACTGAATCCGTGGCCCTGCTCAAGTGTGAATGTGTCCTGGAGTGAGACCAGGAACTGGCAGGTACCCCTTTAGGTATTGTCTTGGGCTTTGCTGCAGGAATTGCCTAACTGAGTCAGGGAGTCTCAAAGCAAAGTTTCTAATTGCGCTGATCAAAACAGGATGAAGGCAGGGCAAGTTCCAACTGGTTAAAACCAAGATGGTAGCAGAGCACTGTCTTTCCCGTGAATATTCCTCTTCCTATGTAGCCCATCGATTAAATAGAAAGACAACAGGAACCAAGAAACTGGTTTTCTCTTCTGCAGGGAGAACTTGCCTCTGCTCTGCCTGGGGAGTAGACTTTCTAACTTTTTATAGCTTCTGAATAAATCTTGCTTTCACTTTATTCTGTCCGCTTGCCCCTGAATTCTTTTTTGCAAGAAGCCAAGGATTCACTTGGACGTCAAGTGCCTCCCAGCATCGGGAGTCACTCTCCTGTGCTATCTTTCTGGTGACCATGAAGGGACCAAGGTAACCTGCCTATCGCCATTAAAAAAAATACTAAAGACACAGGTCAAGGTCTCAAGGCCCTCCAAACTCTTACAGATTCTCTCTCCAACTAGGCGACAGATCACCAAACAACCTTGGACTACCTATTGACAAAACAAGGGGGAGTTTGTACCCTCACAAACACATTTTGTTACTTTTATAGTTGCCCCTCTGAAGAGGTTAAAACCAGGGCTAACAACCTTTTACAAGAAGCCACAAAATGCCAGAATCATATCAACAGGAAATACATGGTCCATCAAAAAACATTTCCCATCCATTCTGGACCTACCAGTCAGTATTTTTACTCCTTCCTCACTGGGTTCAACCTTCTCGTTAAATTTGTCTCTTCTGGGTTACAACGGTCTCATGCTAAGATAATACTAACACAGGTGTCCAGAGATTTGTACTCCTTCACTGCTAGACAGGGCCTATGCCCATAAAGTCAACAGAAAGAAACTACAAAAGACGAACCTTCAAAACCTGTTAGGATTAACGAGGAGTATTCTCTCTGCGTGGTAAAATGAGACAGGGAACTGGAGGACACTGCTTTAGGTATTAGTTTGGACATAGATTTTTTTTTTGGAGACAGGGTCTCAAGATGTTGCCCTGAGTAGAATGCTGTGGCGTCATAGCTCATAGCAACCTCCAGCTCTTGGGTTCAAGTGATCCTGTTGCCTCAGTTTTTCTATTTTAGTAGAGATGGGGTCTCGCTTTCACTCAGGCTGGTCTCAAACTCATGAGCTCAAGCTATCCACCCACCTTGGCCTCCCAAAGTGCTAGGGTTAAGACATGAGCCACTGTGCCTGGCTAGACATTGCTTTAGATAAGACATTGATTGCTACAGGCATTGCCTAACTGAGTCAGGAAGTCTCAAAACAAAGTTCCTAATTGCCCTGATCAAAACAGGATGAAGGCAGGGCAAGTTCCAACCGGTTAAAACCAGGATGGTAAAAAAAAACACCTTCCCTTCCATAAAGATTCCCCCACTCGTTTAACCCAGTTTCTTCAATAAAAAAACAACAGGAACTAGGGGGCCAGCTGTTCTACGGGAAAACTTGCTTCTATTCTGTGGAGTAGACTTTCTAACTTTCTCTAGTTCCTGAACAAATCTTGCTTTCATTTTGTTCTGTCAGCTTACTCCTGAATTCTTTCTTGCACAAAGCCAAAGACCCACTTGGACGTCAAGTTGCTCCCAGCATTGGCAAACATTTTCCTGTGTCAGAAGCACATACACTCCATGCTAGGGGTGACTGCCCGCTAACAATATTAACCAAAGAGCTTCATTTCACACCTTTGCTTTTATAATTTTCCACCTTCAGCTCAAAATATTGCTTCTTGGATGAGACTCAACCAAAGCATAGTCACTCAAAGCAAAAGGACCAGTAGCTAAATAAAGGTTCTTACAAAGGATGAGGGGCCTCAAGGCAGGACAGCTCATCAGTTTATATCTGCAGCTTCCTTGGAAGACAGCCTTGAGCACTGCAGGGTGGGGGGATGAAGACAGCAGGTGTGGGAGAGCTGTTTCAGATGAGTTGAGGGGGTTCTAAAGGCAGCCCTATCTGGTAAGTGCAGGGAAGAACCACAGCCAAATTTCACTGTGTATTTTTGTTGACCTGCAGGAATCCCTTTAACACGTACACATCAGAGGAGGGGGAAAACATGAGGCGTGGCACGTTTGCTTCTCTGGCACCTGCTAATTTCCTCAATTTGAAATGAATTCTTCCCTACTCCAGACCAACACTGCCCCACTATGTGCATGCGCACGTGCACACACCCATGCTTGAGCAGCCTTATCTCGTTTACTAGCTCTGTTATTGACACATGAAGTGCAGTACAGACGTCTGGAACTCTGCCTCAAATCCCGTCTTTCAGGAACAACATGGAGAGCTGAGCTTATACAGAGTTAGGGGTTGGTTTTGTGATCTTGTCACTGTCACCTAATGAAGATGACACGTTTTAACACAAAGAAATTTGAGATTTGGGATCCCGGAGATGCAGATCTACTCCTGGCTTTCCCACGTAAAAGTATGGACCTTGGCAAATGTCTTAAGCTCTCAGGCCTCAGTTTCCTTATCTGTATCTAAAAAGTTAACAACGCCTAATTTGTAGAGCAGCTGGCAGATTAGAGAAAGTGAGAGCCAGCAGCCGACGGGCCGAGTTTGTGGTATCATTTTGGCTTTGCTTGATGCACCACCATTCCTACCTCCATACCGGTTTAACTGAAGTACTAAGAGGCCTTGGTGCAGAACAGGAGTGATCTTGGACAATCCACCTAATTCTCTGAACATCACCTTCCCTGCCTGTAAAGGGGGATTCATAATAGCTTCTATCTCATAGGATAGTGAGGCTAAGACAGAATCGTGAAAGCAAAACATTTAGCACTGTGCCTTGCCCCCCGTAAGCACCTCAATGTGTTAGCCTCTAGTACTTTTTCCTAGATTCCAAATTACCAGCCAAAGCGCCGTTTCTGGCAAATGTTTATTCACCGTCCCTGCTCGTTCGGGGATTCCTCCTAACTCTGAGCTGCTTTCCCAGCAGCCTGACCTGCCCCGACTCTATTCAGCTCTGCTCTTCATCTCCAGATGAAGCAAAAATCTGGTAAATATTACACTTACAAGGTAACAGGTCTGGAATGCTTGGCATCCCAGGCGGAGCGCAGTTGCTTCTTGGCACCCAGACACATATACTCTGCGGCCTAGGGCCAAACTACATTTGGCCGCTTTGTGCAATTCAAATAAAGATATTAAAAATCCTCCAACTCTATAAACATTTGTACTGTTTGCTAATCAAAGGGGTTAGCTTTATAAAAAAAAAAAAAAAAAAAAGCATCTAAAAAGAACTTAGCATGCTGATTACTCTCCCCAGTTGCGGGCCCCAAGGAGCATGGTAGATGTGCACCCTACTCAGGGGTCTAACTCAGTTTGACAGCACAGTATATATTTTAGGTCAGGTGGAATCTACTTCTAGAGTGGAATGCCTTGCTGCAAACACACAGACTGAGGTCATTTTCATTCTGGAAGTTGTGACTTAACTATTACACTACATGGCTACTCTGGGGTCACATGATTGGTAACTGACTTGAACTTCCAATTAATGTGAACTTTGGTCGGTGGGTGTCCCAGCTGCATCACTTAATAGCTTAGGCAAGTCATTTAATCTCTTTCTGCCTTGGTTTTCTCATCCGTGAAATGGGGAAAATATTAATACCTTTTATTGCCAAGATCAAATGAATCAGTATCTCTTAAAGTGCTTAGAAGAGCCTGAAGTACATATAAGTATTGTTATTATGAAATTATGCTGACCGAGTGCCAAGTACAGGACAAGGAGTAGACACAGGTACTTTGCAAAGGGTAACTAGTTCCTTACATAAAAAAAGCTAAATGCAATTGAACATTTTTAGACCCATCTTTCTCCATTAACTAAAGGCATGTAAAGGAAAATGATAAAATGAGATTATATCTGGTGGACTTAAACTTGATCTTCCCTGACCAAATGAATTTCTCTTGGGCACAAGAACAGAAAAAGGCTTCACCTTTACCTTCCAGATATTTAATCTCAGGACTTTTAAATAAATACCACTTTCAAAATGGCAATGTTGAGAAAAAACATGAAAGCTGAGTTTGAGCATTAGGCATGACGTTTTCATAAGGGTAAAGAAAAAGATACTATATTCTCTTGGTTCGCTTGTAGAACTAAAGTCCTAATGAGGCCAGATTTCCCCTGTGGGTGGCAGAAGATCATGAAAATCATGTTTCCAGGACTGCGGGGTGATCCCGAGAACCTGCTGGCAGACACCCTCCTCACCTGAGCAGGCTGGGAGACGCTGCGTGGGAGGGCGGTGGCCACAGACCTCAGAAGGAGGTGGGCGAAGGCTGCTCTCACCACGCCATCCCCACACCTTTCTTTCTATTACTTTCCTTTCTTCTCTTTCCCCCCTCTCTTGTGTGAGCTCATGGCTCATGCCTCAGGTCCCTTCTGTGTAAGAAAAAGGAAAAAGAAAACACCTAGAGGTGAGTAATGAATTACAACCAAGGAGGGGTGCCAAATGGGAGTCCTCATATGAGGATCAGCTTCATTTCAGAGAAGATACAGGAAGAGGCCAGAGTTATATTAATAAAAGAGAAGAAAATATTTCAGGCTCAGCGTCCTAGCACAGTGGTTACAGCACCAGCTACATACAACGAGGGTAACAGGTTCGAACCTAGCCTGGGCCAGCTAAACAACAATGACAACTGCAACAAAAAATAGCCAAGCACTATGGCAGGTGCCCATAAGTCCCAGCTACTTGGGAGGCTGAGGCAAGAGAATTGCTTGAGCCCAAGAGTTTGAGGTTGCTGTGAGCTGTGATGCCAAAGCACTCTATTGAGGGCGACATAATGAGATTCTGTCTCAATTAAAAAAAAGAAGAAGAAAGAAAGAAAAGATTTTTACTCAGTAAGATTTTCTGGAACCCCAAATGGCATGCTTTAGAAACATCTGTCCTGCTTCCCCATGAACCTGGGCAGTTTCCCCCAGTCACAGCTTCCCAGGGTACAGGACAGGACTGGGTTTCCCAGGGATCAGGGCAGAGGCAAGGCTGAGTAACAGAAGAATAAGTGACCAGCAGAACAGGAAGACTTCTGTTCCCCGTACCTAAAGAAGCCTAAGTATCTCCCAATGTAAAATACATGGGGGCAGGAGCACTAAATTGAGTGAATCATAGCGCTGATTTGGGGGTGGAGTTGGTGGGGAGGGATGTCCTTGTGGTTAACCACATTTTACTGGGTTTTTTATTGATTGCAGTTGTATTGAAAGAGACATGACTCACACATACCATATCCAAAGCCACGTAAAGCACTAGGTTCTAATGGAATTTCAGCGTATGAAAATGCCATGAACTATACTATGAAATGTGAAAAGTTCCGCTATCAACATAGATGTCATTTGCTTCTGTCCTCTAACAGCTGAAGAAGAGGCTGATCTTTCTATTTCCTTTTTCACTCTATGCCTGTGGCTACTCACTGCTCAGGCGTGCATGCGGTTCAAGACATGTTAGAGATCACGTCTCCTAAAAGCTGGTTTCATTAACCAGCCACCTTCCTGCATATTCCTGCGGCACGCTTATAAATGTCATTCAGCGATGTTTTCTTTTTCTGCTTTATGTAGGGTAGAGATTTGTCTCCCCGAATGAGCTATAAGCTACTTGAGGGCTGGAATAATATAATAAGAGCAATAAGACAAACAAAACAACAGCAAAAGTTACATTATTAGTCATTTGGAACATACCATCTGTTGGGTACCTGCTTGAATTATCCCACCTAAATAGGGGATGAGAAATCGAGGCTTAAAGAGGGAACTTGTCCAGTGCTGGATAACAGGAAATAATAACACTGCTATACCTCAACCTAGGTTGTGGGATCTGGGTGCCTTCCCCCTGGGCTGCTGGTGCGGCCTCTTCCAGGAGGAATCCATCCTATTTATCTCCTGGTTTTTCCACCTGCGTAATTCAGGCACCAAGCCCTTGAGGCAGTATGTGCTCAGTGAATATTAACGGAATTAAATGAAACAAAACAAAATCTTCCAGGTCATTGTTTTCAGGAAGCATCTCGGCAGAGCTTAAAGTAAAATGACAAGGAATTGAGATGGGTGATGTACCACCCTTTTGTAGAAATAGTTATTAACACACACTTTAGGCAAGTTCAGAGAGTCTCTGGCTCTCCTAACAAGACAAAGAATGCCATTCTGTCTTGCCCACTGCTTCTATCATTTTTACAAAATTTTATTCTGGTAAGAACATTTGACGTGGGACTCACCTCCTTAACAAAATTTTAAGCGTACTATATATTATTATTATTTATAGGTACAATGTTGCACAACAGCTCTCTAGAGCTTATTCATCTACTTAACTGAAATTTATGCCCATTTATTAGTAACTCTCTCGTCCCTTCCTCCCGGCCCCGGCAGCCACCATTCCTCTTTATGATTCTATACATTTAACTACTATTACAGATACTTCATATTTTTAAAAACTATCTCTAATATTACTTTCCTCTGAGAAACTGGCATTACTTTTTATTTTCTTATACTTTGAAAAAATTATCACTTACCGTTCCCAGTATATGCCAACATGATATTAGAAACATGGGCTAGAATTTCTAGTTTGTTTGTGGTTTTCAGAATAGGAAAGCAAAAAAGTTCAAAGCTTCAATGATCACCTTAAACGTTTTTCAATGAATGAATGAACAAAATTTGTTCAGCCCTACCATATAAAAACCCTTTTTATATTTAGATGATTCTTTCTTTAAAAAAACCATTAAGAAGTAGGGTTGTTTTTTCATTAAATTCTCATTTTTCTCTGAAAAATGAGATTCAGAAAAGGTAAATGACTTGCCCAATGTGACACAGACATCATTGTACCGTGTTTCTTTTCTGCAAAGCCTGTCTTTTCTTCCTACTAAAGCGTAGACTAATTATCACACCCAAAAGTCATTGTTGGCTCACGAGTGAGTCGCTTTCTTGGTTTATCAACAGCAGGTTGGGATCAAAAAAACCAAAGGTTGACATCTTCTCAAAGTTTAGAGGAAGGGACCACCGTCTGTTACATAAAGCAAAGGAAACAGAAAGGCCTATTATATGAACTCGTCTGTCTAGACAGATGACTAAACAGGGGTCCCTCCAGGGTTAGACTTGAATTTCCTCCATTCAGCCTGTTGAATATTTAGCAATAAAAAAAAGAATTAAAAAAAAAAAAAACTGTTTAAAGGCTGTAGTACTAATCCAAGCCCTCCTACACTACCCAGAGAATAGTTTAAAAGTATGTCAGTGAAGCCTGCTTGTGTTAAAGTTTCAAGCAGAAATCAGATTGAGACAAGAAGAGCCCTAAAAGCACTTTGGCTGTCTGGTCACCGACTCAAGAACACAGGCCTAAATGTCCCTTTATAACTCCAGTGGCAGCAGTTTGAACTCACAGAGGGAACAGGGCCTTTTCCAGGTGTCCCTATAGCATCAAAGTTGGGCTTCTCAGCTTTCCATGGGCTGGCAAGCAGCCTCTCTCCCCCTCCTTCTGTGCCCTGGAGATGCTGAACTTTTTCTAACTTACATTAACAATTGAAAAATGCTACTTAGCGTGAAGAAAAAGTCATCATCGTTTCATCAAGGCTGAGAGATATAAACAGAGGCTGATGATGATAAGATTTCTTTGAAAGACCTACTAATATGCTTTGCTTAATGTACAGAAAGGTAGGTAGTCAGCAGTTGGCTAAACGAGGAGCGTCCCAATAGACTAAGACTGCTCTTGTTTCCCAAGAAGACCTTAGCAAAATACAGGGCACTAGTCCTATTATTGTCCATATTCATTCACGCCTTCATTTAACAAATACTTATTGGCTATCTCAATCTGTAAGATTCCTTCATGATCATGAGGATTGAAAGGGCTACCAGGAACTGACTATGAAATTTCTAGGGTCCTGCCCATTGATAGATGCTGGTACTTTTCCAGTCTTTTAATAGACTTTAGAGAATTAACACAGTCATTTAAGTCAAAAGTAAGTAACTCAGACTTACAGTCTGCAGAAAACAACAATGACAAAAATAGTTGTCCTATTCAGAGGACACAATTAAAAAACATCAGGATTTTATATTGCACTCTCATTATTACCCAGCCCAAGCAAGAGAACTACTGCGAGCATGCACTCAAGCTCCATATAAACTCACATAAGAAGAAACTATCCACTTATCAAACGGGGAATACTCATGAGCTAAGCTCAGAGGTCACTGCTTACTTCCAACGCCAGCATTCAAGCCCTTGGGTTCTGCAGCCTGCCTTAAACTTTCATCAGTTTGTAGGAGAAAAAATACTGCACTTAAGAGAAAAAAGAAATACATCCAAACGTATCTCTTTTCTTTATCAGAAAAGAAGAATGACTCCCTACTGTACACAGACACATATGGCTTGCACTCAGCGGAGTCTCCTTTTCTGACGTCTCATTTTTTTCAAGCACATTTTTCTTATGTAAATGCAAATTTATCATCTTCGGGGAGTGATTAATATGATGAGCTTTCGAGTCAGACAGGCTAGGTTCAAGGTCTGGGTCAGCCACTTGCTATCTGTGTGACCGTGGGGAAATCACCTATGATGTCTGTAAAACTCAGTTTCCTTATTGATAAAATGGAGAATAATAACAGTGTCTATGTAGAGTGCTAATATGGAGATTAGCCAAGAGCTTAATATAACTATTCAGTAATTGCCAGCATTATTAATCATATTACTATTAAAGCCAGAATCCACCTTCCCCATCCATCAACAACCCAAGTCAAATAGATGCCTTTTCTTTTGTTTTTATTTGTTTGGGTTTTTTATTTGTTTTTTGAGACAGAGTCTCATTCACTCGGTCACCGTGGGTAGAGTGCTGTGGCATCATAGCTCACAAGCAGCCTCAAACTCTTGAGCTCAAGCAATCCTCTTGCTTTACTCTCCTGAGTAGCAGGACTACAGGAGCTCATCACTACACCTGGCTAGTTTTCTTCTTTCTATTTTTAGTAGAGATGGAGTCTTGCTCTTGCTCAGGCTGGTCTCACACTCCTGAGCTCAGGCGATCCTCCTATCAGACCTCCCAGAGTGCTAGGGTTACAGGCGTGAGCATTGCACCTGGCCAGACGCCTTTTCTTCATGCAGAAATTCAAAGTATAACAGGGATAGCTAGACAGAGCCACACAATTTTATCAAGAACTATGTAACTTCCCCCCCCCCCCACAGAGGTTCTCAAATCTGGCTGCACATTGTAATCTCCTGGGGAGCTTTCTAAAACTAAAGATGCCAGGTCCTACTCCAGATCCACTGAGTCAGAAGTTCTGGACGTGGGCCCCAGCCCAAGTAACATAAGTCATATGTTAAATGCTCCCCAGGTGACTGTGATAGATAGTGAAGTTGAGAACCTCTGCACTAGGGCTCTCAGAAGCCATAGCTTTGACAGTCAAAGCTCCCAAAAAAGGACTAACCACTTCGATATCTGAAGCCCAGTCCAAGTCTCTGTCACGGGTTAGCTGTTTAACTCTACCTAGTGGGTGAGCTGTTCTTAATGTTTCACCTGCTCCCTTCCTGACAACAGCACCAGTGTGAACGATCCTTACAGGCAGAGTGGCCACAGTCCGTTCAGGTCTCCTGAGTACAGGCAGTGGATGAGGGAAGTAGCTGGCTTGGGAAAACAAGCAAGAAGAACCAGCATAACAGAGAAGCAACCTCAGCTGCCGACGTAAACACATACGGAGTCAGCTCCACTTCAGAGCAAAGATACAATCCAACTGAATATTAGAAAAATATGGTCTGACCATTTAGATTTCAGAAGGATCCAAAACCAATTTAGACTCCAGCCGGTGGACAAAGTTCACATTCAGCAAAACAGCTCCAGCAGTTGCATCATACACACAACAGGGCAATTCAGAAATACAGATGTCCAGCCATGTGCAAAACAATGCTTTCATTTTTTTCTTCTCTTTCCCACCACTGACCCTGAGAGCGGGCTGGAAAAGCCCAGCATCTGTTGCTACTAAGAATAGGCTGCAGAAATGACTATTTATGAACTTGCAAGCACAAAGCTACCTAGCACGCTCGGGGGTGGTCAGGGCAGATTGCTGTCACTGTGTTGAGGGTCACGCCGCAGATGCCCAGCTCCAGGCAGGGTTCCTTTTACAGTTTGTTCACAGGATACAACAGGTAGGAGCACGACTATAAACAAACTACCTGCTGGGTCACTGTTGGGAGACCAAAGTTCAGGGTAGGCAGGTCAAGGGAACTACAAGGCACATAGTGTTTACGTTGGTGTGGAACTCACACAAGAGAGATAAGGAACAGGAAAGTCGTGCTCCTTCTAGCAAGCCGGTGAGCCTCTACAGGTTCTCATGGAAACTTAGCCTGAATCCTTGCTGTGAACAACATCTACCAGATCCTGCTATGCATGTCAGGACCCCAGGGGCAGTCTAAGACTCTAAGGCAAAGGGATGTCACGTGTTTTGAAGGTAAGCCTGAATTTCAAGAGTTTCCCCAACAGACATACTTCACCTAACACATGGGGACTTGCTTTAGAAACCTGGTAGAAACCTGCTTTAGAAACCAACTCCACCTTTTACACCAGAATAACTTGTTTCCCTTGGAGGAGTATGGCACTGATAAAAAATGGAGGGAAATCAACCTACAAAGTACTCAGTAAATAGCCACTATGAAGCCCTGGTGTTTCCACAGATACACCAATCATGGGGAGCCAATTATGCCACACCCACAAAACAGAAAGTGTTAACATGGGTGAAATCTTTCTCTCTTCTCCAACTCCTAATGCACTATATCACTTGTTTAAAATGTTGGCTGTCCCTGTCCCCTGGGTATACCCCCACCCATCCTCTCCCATTTGTCCCCTTCCTGCATGGCTACGCGACTTCCCTTGGCCAGTGGAATGTATGCAAGGGTGACTGCTATGTCTCCTGGTTCTGCCCTGAAGTTGGCATTGCCCTGGTCCCAGAATGGAGAGCTCACAGAGCAGAGCCACAGTAAACCCGCACTAGGTCATCTCATATGAATGAGACATTGAGATGGAGAGAAAAGCTCTAGATAGTGGCCTTGAATTTATTAAAAAAAAAAAAAAAAAAAAAAAAAGCCAAATTGCACAGAGTCCCATTTATACTACAACACATCGTTACCATGGCTCTGCTGTCTTCTGAACGCGTCAACTTCGACTTACAAACACTCCATATTGTGCCATTGCCCTGTTCTCCTGTCTCAGTGTTTCAAAGCAGTTCTCTTTTAAGAATACATCCATTTTTCTCCCAGACCACACTAGCATTTCTTGCTGTTTTGCGGTTCACCAACATGGCAGTCCTGCAAATTCACAGAGGAAAGGACACGGAAGGGGTCCATTCTCTTCTTCCAGAAAACATAAACAGCTGTCTACTGCCACAACCTCAAAGGGTATCTTTTCCTTCACCTCTCTGGGCCAAGTTAAGCAATTCTGATTATGGCTCCTCAGGTGTCTTACTTGTAATCAGCCACCCGGTGTTGGTGTTTTGTTTTTGCTGGTTGGTTTGGTTGGGCCGGGTTCCTCACTGAGCTGCAGGCTCCCTTCACGGGACCTGTGCTTTCTTCCTACATCCATCCCCTGGCACACAGTAGACACAGTTGATCTTTCTCCTACACATGCCAATGTAAAGTCTTGCTCTTCAAAACTGAAGAATTAGAAAGCAAACTCTGGTCCAACTGAAATGCTTTTTGAATGATAAGAGACATTAGCTTTAAAAATACTCTGTGACCTCATTTCAAAGTTTAGGCAAAAGTCCTATTTCATGCACACGGCACAGCTGGACAGATCCATGAATCCTTCCAAGTCTGACTTTCTGTTTCACACAGGAAAAGACAGATCGTCATTCTCCTAAGGCCAAAGAATGGTCACCTATGAGTTTAGTGCCATGTGTCCTGGCCATGGAGTCAAAGAGGGCCAGGACTAATCATTACAACAAGAACAGACTTCCACAGTTGCTATTCCATACACTCCAGCACAAGATGGGAGACTCAAGGGCTATTTTCACACACAGAACGGTGCACAGCTGGCTGGTTTTCAGAAAGGAAGGAGATGAGTTGCCAATAACTCACGACTAATTAATTAAAAACAATCAAACAGAAAAACATATTCTACATACAAAACTCACTGTAGCCTGCCTACCAAACTAGTTGATAAAGAAAAAGCTCACCACAAGTCAAGTTTATTTGAGATTTGTTTTTTTCTTTTTTGGAGACAGAGTCTCACTCTACCACCCTGGGTGGAGTGCCCTGGGGTCACCATAGCTCATTGCAACCTCAGACTCCTGGGCTCAAGCGATACTCCTGCCTCAGTCTCCCCAGTAGCTGGCACAACGGGGCCCACCACCTTGCCTGGCTTGTTTTTCTATGTACTTTTTTTATTTTTATTTTATTTTTTTTAAGAGACAGAGTGTCACTTTATCACTCTTGGTAGAGTGCCATGGCATCACAGCTCACAGCAACCTCCAACTCCTGGGCTTAGGCGATTCTCTTGCCTCAGCCTCCCGAGTAGCTGGGACTACAGGTACCCACCACAACGCCCAGTTATTTTTGTTGTTGTTGTTGCAGTTTGGCCGAGGCTGGGTTCAAACCCACCACCCTGGGTATATGGGCCCGGCACCCTACCCATTAAGCCGCAGGTGCTGCCCTGTTTTTCTATATTTAGTAGAGACAGGGTTCCATTCTCACTAAGGCTGCTCTTGAACTCTTGAGCTCAGGTGATCCTACCACCTTGGCATCCCAGCCTGCTAGGATTACAGGTATGAGCCAGGGCATCCGTCCTTGAGATTGTTGTTATGGCTCAGTGTCATCTAGAAATGCAGCTGCACAATGTCATTAATGAATGGCAAAACGCAAAATGCAATGCCTTCCAAAGACTTTCTGCTTCCACCTTGGCCACCCTAAGTACATACCATTCTCAACTTAACAGCTACAGTGAGCCCTTAGCTAAAACCCACCCTTCTCTCCATTTTACTTAGAGGAAAAGCCACAGACCTCACTACTGGCTACAAGGCCTCACATCACCCATCCCTTATCATCTCTTCTAATCTCATCTCCTAGGACACTTTGATAATCCTTGCTATTCCCTCTGCCAGAGTAGAATAGAATAGAATAGAATGCCCTTTCTCCAGACAGCCCCAGATCACTCTCTGACATCCTTCGAGTCTCTGCCTAAACGCCACCTTCTAAACCACTTCCTCCACACCCAGCTTATTTAAAATAGCACTTCACCTCTGCCTCCCCTACTAACCTCTACTTTCTTCTTTAACATTTATCAAATTCTAACATTCTTATTTAATCTTTATTATTGTCTATCTTATATCACCAGAATGTAAACTCCCCAAAGGGCAAGGAGTTTTGCTATTTGATTCACTGATGGTATCACCGATAGCTAAAGTGGTGCCTGATGTAAGCAGATACTCCACAAATACTGTTGAATGAATTTGAATATTATAAGAATGTCCCCTGTTGCCCTTGTCTTCTCACAATCTCTGTATACACTTGTCATTTATTTTAAAATTATATCTATATTTATAGTCAATGTAGAGCTCTTTTAACTGAAGGTTTTAAGGAAGTGAACACTACCCAATATGAAGGAAGAATACAAAATTCTTCTCATATTTCAATACCCAGGTGGGCCATTTAGTGACGCAGAACATGTAGGAGAACCAGGTATTTCTCTAAATAGTTCAATGGCCAAGAAAATTACAGTAGTTATAAAACAGTCATACCTTATATTTGGATGCAAAGTATCAGGTGGTTCAAAAACACCATCAGAACACCAGAAGGGCCAGGGTTGCACAGAGAAAATGCCAAGCAATTTATCATTAACTTTCCTTTTTAATAGCTTCGTCACATTCTCACCTGCTCTAATGCATCTTCAGAAAAACACCGTTTAGAAAGAGAAACCTGCAGTTACCCGAAACTAAGTTTGGCTGAGATAGCAGAGTTTACATTCCATTGTTGGCTAAAGCCTTACCCCACGGAATGGTACTCAGGCCACGAAGAGTCAGTAGTGCTTTCACCAAATGCTACCTCAGGGGGTTACACTCTACCTTATACATCAACTAATCCCTCAGGGGGTTACACTCTACCTTATGCATCAAATAATATGTTACTTACACATTAAGCATTAAGCTTCAAAAACTCCCTCCCACTCCACAGTTGCCCGGTTGAAGGCTCCTGAGTGCAGGAATTCACTGCGTCTGTAACTTCCGAACTAGGCCCCTGTCACCCACCCCATATGAGTAATTCACTTCCTTGCACACTCACTGTCCTCCTCTGTGGTGAACAGGGAGCATGGCTACGTGTGATGCTATTAACTACAAGTCTACCTCAATATTTATACCCATTTGGGAAAATGGAAAGCAAAGGGCAAAACCCCAGTGGGGCTGCGGGTTCACGATCCCACACTCGGAGGACCAGCTGATCAAACACAGGTCCCGCGGGATCTGCCTCCCTGCATGAGGTTGGCTGAGCAAACAGATGGGCATAATGAGAGCCTCGCTGCCTGCCGGGAGCAGCTGCAGGCCTCAGCGAGGTCAGAAGCACCTGCAGCGCTTGTCTAAATGTGCAGGCGCGGCATCTCCACGCAGCCCGGTGGCTCTGACTCGGCAGGTGTGAGGTAGGCCCAGGGAATCTGCTGGATGCCTCAGGAGACACAAATGCAGACCATGCTTTGTGAAACACCATGTCTCCATCTTAACTGAGCTACTTTAAAGCCTCTGACTCAGTAGAAACTTTTTCAAAAGATTAAATTCACCTTCATGACTGTTAACCCGCTCCTTCATAGAGAGGCTGTCTCCACTGCTTATCCAGTTATCCTCGGCCTTCTCCTAAATGTTGAGGCAGACTAGCCTGGTCTTAACCAATATTACTGGAGATAACAGATTTAAAAAGAGAAAAATGATTCTGCAGTCACGTGGGCTGTGAGGAGCATGGACTATTTTATCCTCCAGGGTATTTTATTTAAAGCTGATGAAGCATCAGCACTGCCAGTCTAATCACTGGTGTCAGAACACGTCGTTACCAACAGCACTCAGGTTAAAGAGTGAGAAAAGCAAAAGGCGCCACAGGCCTCACGCTCCCTCCATCCAGTCCCAGCATCTCCTTGGAATGGAGAGGCAGTTCACTTAAGGTGACAGGGATGGCCCTGGAGCCGCTTGGCAGGGGCTGGCTCCACTTAACGAGTGTTCAGAATCACGCTTCAGCATGGAGAAATTCACTCTGACCCTGGACGCTTGCCCCCTGGCATACCTCACTTACATTTTTACTCAATTACTATTTCTAAGAACAGAGACCAAAAAAATGCAGAGCCCCACTGCTCAGCTGTCTTGCATGGAAGGTCTGAAGCGTCTGCAGGGTCCTCCCGCAGCCTGTCCAGGCAGGGTGGGGGGGAAGGGCTTCCCGCTCGCTGCGTGGGAATCTACATGGAACTTATGCCTTACCTCTCCTTCCACACCCTTCAAGATATTCCTGATTTTCCCAGACTCTCGGACAAGCAGGGTGGGTTTCCAGTGTTTTCTCACCAAAGAAAGAGAGAATCTTACAGCAAAAATGACCGAAAATAACCCCAAGTGAGAAAGAATGTCTGCAAAGAAAAAACACCCAAAGAACCAGGGGAGGGGAGGCCTCTCAACTTTTCTACCATGGGAGGAAAAGATAAAAAGGAACTTAATCAAAAATAGCAGGTGGTACAGTAGCAGCTAGCCCAGACCTAAATTCAGATTTGTGCTGTGTGACCAAGGACAAGGTATTTACCTCTCCAAACCACAATTTCCTGAAAAATGGCAATTGTCATCCTGGCCCTTCTGATCAACCAATGTGGGGAAAATCAGGATGGTACATTTTACGTGCCGGGGACATAGGGAGTATTCAATAAATGGTTTTCTTCTCCCTTGCCTTCCCTTTTCCTTTCCAAATAGTCACTCCTCTTGTGGTAAAATATAAGATGTTTAACTCATTGGTTTAGATAGTGAAATCAAATTAAAATTTTGAGCTTAAAAACAAAAATATAATGTCTCACAAAAGGGAGCTTTAAAATCATGTATTTAACCTTTCACTCTTTTTATTCACATCGCAGCTGCTAGCCATTCTGAGGCTTTCTGTACTAAAATAAATGTATATTCTCAATGAAATCAGTCCCTTTTGAAGAAACCCCAGCTTAGGCCACAGGAAATAAACTACAGTGATTTCTAAGAAGCAATGTCAGGCACAGTAAATTGCAGAATAAGATATCCAGTGAACCAGGCTTCTCCTAGGATAATAAAAACATTTCCTTTGTCTCTCTCCAGGACCTCCACCCACAAGAAGAATCCACACAATCCAAACCACCTCAGAGCCTCAGAAATATGTATGAACCAAAGCCAGGACTGCAGGTCTTGAGCACAGTTCAAGGCAACTTGAATGTTAGGATCACTCATGTCCTATTCTTTGCTGTGGACTCATTGTCCAGCACACAGTAGGCATTCAATACATGCTCACTGAATTGAATAATGATCCAAATTGGAAAAGGGTGCAGACCTTCGGCTGCGGTGATCCTCAGCCTATCAGGTGATGCTGGCTCTGAGGAGTTTGCATTTGGTCTAAAGATCAGGGCTAAGCAGGTTGAGCAAAGTGGGAGGCTCCTAGGTACAGTTAACTGAGGGCCTGACCCATGACACTCCATTTCCTCATGCAACCCAGACATGTCAATACGAAAGTCACAAATAACAGCATCAACATAACTCTGCCCAAGGGTCTCCCTCTGATTCTAGAATCTAAAAGGAGAAAAAAAAAAAAATCTCCTTTCCCTTTAATTTAGTATAGGAAACATTAACTGAGCAACTACTGTGTGTCAGAAATAAGAACACAGGAAAAAAAAAAAAAGGAACATTCCCTTGACATTCAAATCATACTAGTCAAGCTTCCAGAAAGTAGCTTCCATGAGGGTCAGGAGATCAATATTTCAAATCATTCTGTGACCTCTGGAACACATATCTCATTACCGCCCCTAATCATGCTTTCACATACTGCAATCAAGTCATTGTATTGCTTCGAAGCTCTTCATCAGTTTTTCTCATATAAACTCAGACCACAAAATTCCAAGCACCCTTGTGACCACTCAGCTACAAGGCTGCATTTCAGAATCCTATCTTGCCTTTGACAAGTTCCCACAGGAAACAAATACTAAAGATGGACTTGAGATAACTATGTCAAACGAGGAATAAAGCAGACAAGTGTACTCACCAAGGTACCCACAGAGCACCTGGGACTGTCTGGTGCACAAGCTGCCCACTGAGCCAGAGGGTGTTGTAACAACTGGGCAGACAGCTAGGAGTTTTAAAAAGCACAGTCATTAGCTATTTTACTGAAGAGATGCCTAGCACAGAACTATACAAAGATTCAAAGCAGAAGACAGACCTACTGAACATTCTTAACATTCCCCCAGAAATATAAGGTTCCTGCTAGCTGGGGCCAGGGGATTACACCCTAAGTATCTGTGTAGGATTCTACATTCTAATACCAAATCTTCTGCATTCCCTTAACCAGCAGTCAGACTTCTGAATTTGGTTTTCCCTTTAGTATGCTCTAGTGTTAAAATAACAATGTACAATTTATATACCAAAATGGTAAAATAAATACCTTGATTTATATTAAAGATGAATAAGAAAGTCCTTGCCCTCCTTTGACAAAAGAAAGCCCACCTATTAAGAATAAAACTTTGTTTTTCATTTGGCTGGCCTAGATTTCAGTGTTCTTAAAACCACCTGTCACCATTCCTAACCCACACAAGAAAACTCCTTCTTGAATGAGTCAAAAATACAATTGTATCTTGGTTTGAGTTTCCTTAGCTATAGTTTTAAAAAAGTAGAGCTCTTTGAAATGGATTGAACATATACTTCTACAATACATATTACATTCAGAAATTTGGAATTTGCTTTCTTTAAAGTGACACCCAACCCAATTTCTACATTGCCCACCATATTCTTGGAAAAGAAAATACATCAAAACATACTTCAAACTGAAGAGAAAAATACCGCTGGGTGTTCAAAGGCTTTCCTATCTGTGATAAGGTCAACAAATAGAGGACTTTTGCATGAGAAGACAAACATTAAAATTCCCGTTCTGTCTTTTGTTTTCTGTGAATTCTCAGACAAACCCCTGAATTTGCCCAAGTCTCCTTGTCTGTGAAATGAGGCAGACACCACGCTAACCTGAGAATTTTTATAAAATTGAAACGAAATGATATATATAAAAGACATTGACAAAGAAAAATGATCAAGAAATGTAATCACATTAGTTATGTAACTATGATAAAAGAAGCCTTGATTGATCTAACTTGAAAACTTCTTTGGACAAGAGGAAGAGGCCTTACAGATTCCTCTCTCAATTTTTTTTTATTTTTATCTTTTTGCCTGATCTGTGGCTGTCACTCTATTTTAAAATGGATAATGAAGGCCTTTTCCATACACTGGCACTTACCATCTCCAACGTTCAGTTCACTAACAAGAGCCCAGTGACAGATTTTCACACATGTGCATGTTACACCTTCTAGCCGGAGTGCTCTTTAATTGAGACATGGGGCTCTGCCTGGCCGGTGCGGCACAGAAGATGAAGACCCAACACCAGGGCTTCTTTCTATAAGTACACGCTGCTATCATGTTGCCACCATATGCTGCTTCCAGCTGACATCTGCTCACATATGTTCCCACCAATAACCAACCATGTTGTTTATTTTTAGAGACTCTTCACAGTCTTACAGGAAGAAATTCCCTCCAATAACCAGTCAGCAAAGACAGGAAGCTACACTGGATATAAACTGTTTGTCACAAGATTAGCAAGTCAAACAAAGTTTTCTCCTTCATATCTGACCTTTAGAAAGAGATGCTGAAAGTTATCTTAAACGAAAACCTCAGAGAAGACAAGCAGAGAAAGGCGTGATGTGCAGAGTGAATCACTTGGTGAGCAATACTTTTTCTTCCAACTATAGCCCTATGCATTTCTTGGGGGGATTTATGTCCTTTTCCTGGGAAACAGCACCTTCTTCAGGCCAGTGCATGCTGCTGGTGCAGAAGAGGGGCGATCCTGTTAAACAGAATTCAGATCTCTGAAATTGCCCAAGGTCATGCAGGTCACAGGAAGTCTGTGTGAGAACAAGGTGAGGTCATAGTTGTCATTTGCCATTTTCAGCATGCAGCCCCCAAGTATGCACCTTTGGTTTGCTTTCACTCTGCTCTAACGTTGCAGTATTAAAGGCCTTTCTTTTCTTCCTTCTTTTTTTAAGTGGGGCCGAGAACAGGGAGCTGTGGTGCTGATCCAATGCCGTAGAAGTTAAGAGGATGAATTGGCTGGAGATATAAAGATGCTAGCCGTGATTATTCATGCAACAGAAAGCAGTCCTTAGCTTTAAATGATCAATTTTCAATAATCTACCTTATTGAAGTAGCACTGTGGTATGGATACACTTTATTTAGAACAATGAGACTTTGGATATATGTGAACATGCTTTGTAAAATATAAAACATTACAAAAACCTAAGACATTTATAGCCTCAGAAACATAGTATTCTTGAGAAGAATCAGGGCACTCACTAATTGACAGTGGGGGACTATAGGTCATACAAGTCCTAAGTTAGAAATCAGTACTTGAATTAAATTTTATGTCAGTAATTTACAAAATAACTAAGTGACTATGAAGTGAACTATAAAAGTGTGGGGTGTTCATTTTTGCCTGTCATGACACAGTTAAGAAATAATGCAACAAAACAAAATACAATACTCTGCGTTTCCAGAGTATGTTTCTGAACTACGCAGATGCCTTCCTATTAAGCAGGCTTCTGAAGCCCAACTTAAAATTACCAAATATTTATCTACATGGGGGTGAGGAACAAAAGCCTGAGAATCTATATTTATAAAAGCACTGCAGGTAATTCTTCTGCATGGTAAAATTTGAAAACCATTGGTGCAGGTCTTCATTACTTACAGGTTAGATAGGCCCTTTACAAAACCTCCTTTGACCTCAAAACCACCCAACTGGATGGGTCAAGCAAAAATTATCCCCTATAAAAAACAAGTTTATTTGTTCTGAGTAAGTAGTCGTTTTGTGTAGTGTAAAAGTGCCCATATGACAGAGGTAAAGCCATTCTTGTTGCAGTGATATCTAAACAGAATTAAATTTTATTAGAAATAAAATTAACTGTAAGTGTTCAGTTTTAACTAACCTCTGTATCCAATAAACTTCTGCCCCAATCCCTCCAGCCCCTCCACAGAGACATGCAATGCATCTCTCTTGTGATACCCGGATAGCGATTCTTTTAAGTGGGTACCATCATTCCACCCCAAACAAAACTACAACAAGTGGCTACTCTTCTTAGAGAATCCCAGCAAATGTTTCTGAGAAATGGCAAACTGATCCAAATGTATAATGATTTGGGGTCAGCCTGGATTAAGACCCTCCTCCTAGCATCTGCGTGCTTGTGACAAAGAGTTAATGAAATTAGACATGACTCTGCACACATAGTTTCATTACTGATGGTGATATTTTCTGACAATGGAATTCTGAAATATGTCTCTAAGACAAATAAGTACCAGTCCCCTTGTTCTATGGAGTAGAAAAGCAAGTTCAGTAGGCGGAACAGTGGCTGCTCGGGACCTAAATCATAGATTTGACCAGGGACTTTAGTTAATAAAGTATATTAACTTTAGTTAATATACTTAACAGTGATTACTATTCAAATCCCTTTGATTTTTAAAAACTGCCTCCAGAGTCTCAGATACAAAACAGGGTGGAAAGAGATGCCAGCAACCCAACGTAGTGGAGTTTAGCAGACGTTCCTACAGGTGGGACCTGCTGCAAGAGACGCTGAGGGGGTGGCTGCAATGCAGCTTCAGTTCTGCCCAGCTACTTTCACGTAGGGAGCAGGAGGTTGAAGCACTTCTTCCCCCATCTCCTTCTCCTCAGCCTACAGAGCTCAAAATGTCAAGGGATGAGCTTTGATGTAGAAACATTCGCCCACAGAAAGCCCTGACAGACCTCCAAGGGGACAGTTCCTTCAGCAAATCATCCATCTTCTGTGAAGACATGTCCTTGGTCTGGGATTATTCATTTCTCCTTCTAACGTAGAACCAGAATAAGTCATCCATCTTTGGGGGGACTTTTTGAGTTAAGTTACAAGCCTTCATTATAATGCAAGTAGAAACAACTGCAGTTGTATTGCCATTAAGATGTCAAGGAGAAAGTGAAAATAAGATTCAGCCAATAGATAGGGAAATAAATGACCACATAAAAAAGAAACCCTCCAAAGGAGGGAATGACAAAGTTATTGCTACATCTGGTGTAGCAATACAATTATGTACTGTGTATACAATACATCTGGTGTAGCAATTGATCAGCAATCCCTGATCAATTTTGTCTAAGAAGCATTGAAATCACGAACACTGAAAAGAATCCAAAACTTAAAAATTAAATTGTATGCCCCAGAAAATTTCCATTAATGTTTTTTTTGGCAACAATAAATATTTTAGTGCTCTTCCAGTCCACTAAAAAGTACACAGTAATCTTTCCCAGATAGAGAGACTTGCAAAGACCAGTGGACTTGTGCTGATTTCAGTGTCTCTCTCAAAACCAAACTGTGCATTCTTGTTCACAAGATAAAGTAACAAATAAGGACTCTTGCAACAGCCGAAAGTTATGAATGAATAGTCATTGGCGAGCTAGCTTGTCAAGACAGATGTGGTACTTGTCAGTGCAGCGTGGGTTAGACAGGAAAAGCCAAATGAACAGAGCCAAGGTCTAAGTCACAACATTTTTCTTTTTCTTTCATGAGAACAAAAAGATGCTGCAGGACTTCATGAAACAAACAACTCCAGAAGAGCCATCTTATCTTCAAATGGCTATTCTGGGACTTTTTGTTTCCAGAAATGCAGTGTCTCTTCCTCAGGAGTAACCTGCTTCCTAACTTCCCCTATGTAGGTAGCTGGGAAGGCCTGAGGGAACAGGGACACACTCCCCATGTACAGAGATGTGAGGAACATGCTAGCGTGAGAGAGAAAACAGCTGCCTGGGAAGGGACGGAAGTTCATTCAAACTATTTCCACAAGTTCTGGGCCTTACAACATCCAGACAGCATTTTCCATTTGCCTTAAGTTCCTCAAGTCATTGTGGTTAAAGGGACGTCTAGGCCAAACATTGCTAACTTATCGAGCAGTCACAAATCCAAGTATTCATTCAAGAGCATGAAGGGTTGGGCTTGGTCTACAGAGTATTCTTAGCACCAGGAGGCTTTCCCTGCTTCTAACAGAGACTGAATCTAGTCAACTCAGTTCCTCTGGGACAGCAGTGATTCCTCACAGCAGGGGTGTTGCTGACTTGCCCCAGGAAAGCCAGGATGCTCACTCACTGAGAGAACCAGACCAGCTTGCACTGTCAACACGTCACTATCATGGCCCACGTTTTCATCTCTACTCCTCAAACCCTGTGGTGACTCCTGCTGTCTCTCCTCTACATCTCATCCATCTTCCTCACGGAGACTTGTACCCCTTAGTGGGAGTGCCTTGCAAAAGACTTTTTTAAAACAAACTGCTTGGCAGCTGAGAGGCTGCTGGGGCCAGGCTTGGGACCTAAATCATAGATTTAGGAGATGAAATGTGCTCTTCCTGAGTCGAACCCCGGCTGCTGGGCTTGCCTCAGCCCCGACTCCCAGTGTCTGGGCTTCTTTCTCAGTCTGTCACCAGGGGAGGTGATGAAGGACCGTGAGGAGCGGTGGCATCAAGCTCAGAAGCACGCTACACAGAAGACACTCTGCACGTTAGCCTTTTATGAAAAACGTCCCGTCAGTCCTTTTTTTGATTTGGGACTTTATGACTCAGAAAGAGAAGGAGGCAATGCCTTAAAGATAAGGCACATGCACATTCAGAGAGAGCAACGAAACTAGCTTAAATATTTTTTTCCTAAACATTCACATACCCTTTGAAACAGCTGACAACATTTTGAGTTGTCAAAAAAAAAAAAAAAAAGTGAAAAGTGAAAATTTTTGATTTCTAAGACTCTCTGGCTGGGAGGAGGACGCTGTGTGGCCGCCTGCCCTTGGTTCCACAGGCGGATAGCGCCAGGTGGGGGCTTCTGATAGTTACTAAATAGAAAAGGTTTCTGAGGGTACGTATCATACTTCCACTTAATTTTATTTTCCATGTGCTTCCAGTCTGTATCATGTGCACACAGACGGCTATCCTTTAATTCCACAAATATTTATGTGATTCCACTGATTCTACATATTTTTTACATTTTATTTTTTATTTTTTTTTTTTTTACAGTAGAAATGATTTATTAGAAAAAAATGAAAAAGATACAAAATACAATTCTAAATTGTTCATTAGTGGCTTGGATAGACATAATCTCTGCCATATTGCAGCAGAGTTTCTACATGCTAC
>CAUYPK010150857.1:0-38203 GCA_963574355.1 Loris lydekkerianus | reverse complement strand
TGGCGGAAAAACATAGCCCCTGTCTTAGGTTGCCTGCTCTTGCAGTTTCAGTCTTACCCGTCATGGGGATACAAACATCAATGGTTTGGTCCCTGTCTTAGGTTGACTGAATGCAGAGTGATCTTACCCGTCTTTGGGTATCAAAAGCATATTTCAATATCTTTGTTGAAGTATAAAATATGTTGGGGTAATATTAAAAAGAAAATCTTCCAACCTGGAAAATCTCTTCAAAGGTAAAAGAGAAAGAAAATAATTTTATTATGGAATAAGCATTGAACCAGAATGGAATGATTTGCAAAGACAGAAAGAAATCTCACCCTCTTGGGGAGCTTTGGGGATGCAACCTGCCTTAATCCTCTTGGATTCCTCTAACAAAATTCCATAAACTGCCTGCTTATTAACAGCGGAAATTTACTTCTCACAGTTCTGGGACTAAGAAGCCCCCAATGAAAGCAGGAGCAGACCCAGTCTCTGGGGAGGGCCTCTCTCTGGTCTTTTGATGGCTCCTTCTCTGCCTCCTCACAGTGGAGGGGTGGGGCTGGGCTCTCACGTGTCTTTCATAACTGATCTGGTCTTGAACTCTCTGCCTCCTGACCTCCTCACCTCCCAAAGGCCCCGCCTCTCTGTTCCAACACTGGCTCACACTGTTGTGTGAGTTCAACACATAAATTTGGGGAGGGACACAAACATTCAGACCACAGCACAGCCAATTGTTTTAGGCTGATTTTTAACAATTTGGAGTCAGGAGACGAGTTAGACCATCTTCTCCCTGACACCAGGAAATGGGGTATTATCTTCCTTAACTACATTTCCAAGATGGTCTGCAGGTGTTGAAAATTCCATGAGTTAAAAGACTGGCTAGAGGCTTCTTTTGGGTTGAAAGATTTACATACACTTGAAAAGGACCTAAGAAGAAATTCTAAAAGAAAAGGTTTAGACCTAGTGGGTGCATCATGCCTGTAATTCTAGCCCTCTGAGAGGCTGAGGCAGGTGGATCATCTGGGCTCAGGAGTTCAAGACCAGCCTGAACAAGAATGAGACCCCATCTCTACTAAAAATAAAAAAAAACCAGGCATTGTGGCAGGTACCTGCAGTCCCAGCTACTCAGGAGGCTGAGGCAGGAGGATCACTTGAACCCAGGTGTTTGAGGTTGTTGTGAGCTATGATGCTACAGCACTTTTCCAGAGTGAAAGAGTGAGACTCTGTCTCAAAGAAAAAAAAAAAAAAGAGTTAAAGATTTGTGGGAGGGAGCCTCTCCCTTATTTCCAGCTAGGAGAATCTAGTCTTAAAGTTTTAATTTGCATTTGTCCTGACAAATACGGAGAAGAGTACAAGTCTCACGGTGCAGCGGAGTGAATGTTGTGAGCTCTGTCTACACGGGGCTTTCCTGGTGCTGGCAGGAACTGGGACTCCTCACTGGACTGTCCTCTTCAGCCTGACGCTGGCCTGGCCTGGCCCTGGGGTAGAGTGTGTTCCTGCCCGACCTGTGTCCTGCCTTAACTTGCACTCTCTTCTTCCTTTTCTGCAATTGTGTCAGTTCTGTAACTGCTTCAGTAGTTATTTGCTCAATCATTTAATTTCATTAGCAAGATCTAGTTATTTCAGCTCTAGCAGGTGGAGGTCCACGGTGTTTGCTGCCCGAGGGCAGAGTTTGAGCTAGAACATGGAGGATGCCTAGGGCTCGGTTCAGCAGAAAGAGATGTCCTGAAAAACGGCCTCTGAGGTTTCCAGATGAGGCTGGTAGAGGGTGTAAATCCTGTTTTGGGGGAAACAAATCATCCAGTATGGCTCAGACAGGGGAGGATGGGCTGAGGGTGAGAGGAATGGTTGTGGCCAGATGGGGGAGGGTGTCTCGAAGGCTGTTATATTTTCTGTTTTGAAGAATTAGGGTTTTATCTCACCCTATCTCATCCTAGATGGAGTCACATCAGAGCATACTGAGTGGAGACTCGTAGGGTGAACAATAGTCTTAGCCATCGTTTAGAGCTCACTTGATGGATTGGGAGGGCTGGGACCAGAGCAGAAAAAGCCTGTCTGACAGTCACACGGGTCACAATGGAGTAACAGAAGGAAGCTGAGGTCTGGTGCGGGGCACCAGCAGGGGTGTGTGTGGGAGTATGTGGTGGTCACAGCCCACCCAGTATCCCAAGGGCCTCAAGTCTCTGAGGGCCATTGGGGGACCTTCTGGGACAGCCTGAACACCTCTGGGCAGGAGTGTCGCTCCAGTCTTATTTTCATTTGCTTCAACATACTGTTAATTTTTCTTTTAAGTCTCATTTCTTGTAGTCTTCCAAACTCAAGACGAATGGAGTGCATGAGTGGCTTGTGTTTTAGAGTTAGTATACACAGGTGCCAAGACCATACATGGTGACCCTATGGGTTACTGGAATTTTGCCCAGTTTATGAGCAAGCAGACTAAGGCTGTAAGAGGTTAATATCTTGGCAAGGAGCTTCGAAGACACTTTGCCACTGGGTGTGAGATTTAGCCTGAGCTGTGTTTGGGGTGGCCGTGTATTGAGATTGAAGTGATACAATAGCAGTTTTATGAACTCAGATTTAGAGAGGCCACATGGATGACAGGTGAGCATGAGATTAGCCAACCTGGAGGGGTTTTTTTATTTTTGAGACAGAGTCTCATTATGTCGCCCTTGGTAGAGTGATGTGGCATCGCAGCTCACAGCAACCTCAAACTCTTGGGCTTAGGTGATTATCTTGCCTCAGCCTCCAGAGTAGCTGGGACTACAGGCATCAACCTTGAGTTTTAAGGTTGCTTTTATGGGAAGCCCGATTCTTGAGATTTTATTTTATTTATTTGTTTGTTTGTTTGTTTTTTGGGACAGAGTCTCACTGTGTCACCCTCAGTAGAGTGCTGTGGAGTCACAGCTCACAATAACCTCAAACTCTTGGGTTTAAGCGATTCTCTTGCCTCAGCCTCCAGAGTAGCTGGGACTACAGGCACCTCCCACAGTGCCTGGCTATGTTTTGGTTGCAGTTGTCATTGTTGGATTAGCAGTCCTGGGCCAGACTTGAACCCACCAGCCTCAGTGTATGTGGCTGGCTCCCTACTTACTGAGCTACAGGGACTGAGCCGGGATTCTTGAGATTTTAAATGGATTTTAAACCCATTTGGTTTTAAAAGTCTGAGTTGCCAAGTGTAGTATGTAAGTAAGTTGGCATTTTAATAGTCTGCATTGGTGTGTACATTCTAAGGACTAATCTTCCTTATCTTTAATAGGATTATACTTAACTTGATTTGTCATTATTTGCATTTATCTATTTTGTCACGGTGAAAAATTAGAATTACTTTTTTTTTTTTTAAGAGAGACCGAGTCTTACTTTATTGCCCTCAGTAGAGTGATACGGTGTCACAGCTCACAGCAACCAACTCCTGGGCTTGCGATTCCCTTGCCTCGGCCTCCGTAGCAGCTGGGACTACAGGCGCCCACCAAAACGCCCGGCTATTTTTTTGTTGCAGTTCGATTGAGGCCGGGTTCGAACCCACCACCCTCAGTATATGGGGCCGGTGCCCTACCCACTGAGCCACAGGCACCGCCCTAGAATTACTTTAGAACAGTGGTCCCCAATCTTTTTGGCACCAGGGGCTGGTTTCATGAAAGACAACTTTTCATGGGGGAGGGGCTATAAATACAGGTGAAGCTATTTCACTTGATGGCCCACCGCTCACCTCCTGTTCCTGAGTTTCAGGGAGGGTAGGAGGCTGAGCTCTGCGACCTGGCTCCTAATAGGCCAGACTACCTGAACTGGGGAAAGCAGTCTAATTAGAACATGAATGGGAATGGTAGAAAGTCTTTGTGTTTTAAACTACCTAGTGAGATTGTATCATGAGTGAACTTTTGTATCATCAAACAGATGTAACTTCATTTGAACAGCAGCTCTAAAATCAAAGTTGCTAACATTGTGCCCTGAATTGGTGCGGCCCAGTTTGTCCCGAAGCTCTTTCTGTTGACTAGCTCCACATGAACTGCCAGCTGAACCACACGGTTGAAGTCATCCAGCAGCGTGTTAAAATTGGATGCATTTTTTTAAAAAGGTAAAAATGAAGACTTTGTTATTCTTTTCTTTCAGCTCCTATGTGAGATTTGATATAATTAGAAGGATCCTAACCAAAGTTTTTGGATGCAACATCGTCATGGTGATGGGCATCACTGACGTGGATGACAAGATCATCCGGAGGGCCCGTGAGGTGAGTGGAGAGGGCGAAGGTTATGGGAACTGTTGACCAGTGTTCTCACCTCTACCTGCTGGTTGTTCTTGCTGGTATTTTCCATCCATACGGGGCCCAACGCGTGTAATTTAAGACAGGAAGCAGTGGGGTTTCTCAGGGTGATCTTGTCCTAGTGAAGCACATTGGATTCTGGTCTCTACACCTCATTCTGTGGTGGGGTCCTGGCTTGAGTCTTTAATCCCCACCTGGCCCTCACCCGCCAAGTGAAACAACTTACTTTCTCTGTCCTGATCTCCTTCAGGGATCACCCACTGACCCTGACCTTGGGTGTGTCGTATTTCTGCTAACGATGCCTTTTGTTTTTGTGTCTCTGAGAGCTTTCAAATCTTGACCACTTGAACCTCAGAGCCCTGTGTGGGCCAGGCAGAGCAGACCTCAGTGTGCTTTTTAAAACACATGTTTTGCAAAATTTAAAAACATTTTTGGGAATAGCTTCAGATCTATAAAAAATTTGCAAGAAGGGAATAGAGAACTCCAGGTTTCCCTAGTTGTCGTCACTGTGCCATATCTGTGCTGTCATCACCCCCCTGTCCCTGGGCTTTCCTGACATGCTGCCCTCTGCACACTCCATGTGCACCTGCAGCAGTAAGGCACTTAACTCCAGGCCCCACGCTCCCTCCTATCAGGGGCTGGGCACCGATGTGGCAGCTGCCCTTGGTGACGTCAAAGGCCCATGCAGGTGTCACCCTGTGCAGGCTGACCCCGTACCTGGGAGGGCGGTGCCCAGGGCCACAGGAGGGTGTGGTGGTTCAGGTCACCCTCTCAGGCAGGCAGGAGTGGGGGTCTTTCCCAGGTGGTTGAAGGGCCAGAGCCCTGCACGTCACCCTCTGCCAGAAGGGTTTTGGTGGGGGGACTCCTTGCCTTTACCTTTTTGGTACTGCCAAAATATACAGTATTATCTTTTTTTTCTTTCTGAGACAGAGTCTCATTATGTCGCCCTTGGTAGAGTACTGTGATGTCACAGCTCACAGCAACCTCAAACTCTTGGGCCTAAGTGATTCTCTTGCCTCAGCCTCTCAAGTAGCCCAGGTGCCTGCCACAACATCTGACTATTTTTTTGTTGTAGTTGTCATTGTTTAGCAGGCCCGGGCCAGGTTCGAACCCACTAGCCTTGGTGCATGTGGCCGGCACCCTAACCACAGAGCTACAGGCACTGAGCCGGCTATAACACTGTTAAGAGCATACTTAGTTTTCCAAGGTGGTACTTTTCTGAAGTCAGTTTAGTTAGAAGAGCTTCACCTTAGTTCGTTTTGTGCAGCTATAATAGAGCACTGGGGACTGGACAACTTATAATGAATAGGACCCTGTTGGCTTGCGTTTCCGAGGTTATAACTCCAAGCTGAAGGCACAGGTGTCTGACAAGGACCTTTTGTGCCCTCACATGGTAGAGGCAAGAGGGGAAGGAAGAGTCCATGCCCAAAAGTCCTTTTGTTAAGGCATTAAAGCCACCCATGAGGGCAGAGCCCCCATACTCCCAGTCATCTTCTCAGAACTGTTACAAGGGTAGATTTTAATGTGAGCTTTACAGGGAACAAACACTCAAACTCTAGCAGTGTTTCTGGTGCTTTTAAAAAAAATACTGGATTTTAAAAATATACATATATTTATATTTACATGTGTATGAGTGTGTGTATGTATAGTAGAACCTCTGCAACTGAGCCCTTCCTGCACTGACCATGTCTTTAATACACCTGATTTTCACAGACCAGATGTGCACCACATGTTCTTAATGTCGACCACCTTCCTATGCTGACCAATTTGTTACAGTCCTTGGGTGGTCAACTTACAGAGGCTCGACTATATTTTAAGTCTGAGAGTTGAATGGCTGTGTTGTGGCTCCCTCCTGTAACCTCCCAGGTCATACACCACACCTCTTCTGACAAGGGCAGGTTTTCCTCTGGCCCTTCCCTGGCCTATCATATGGCTGGGGAGAGGAACAACGTGGAGAGGTCTTTGGGAAAGGTTCTAACTGGGGAAACTGTATCTTTCTCCTCTCTACCCATTTGTCTGTCTTTCTTTTTTGTGGAGACGGAGTCTTACTTTGTCGCCCTCCGTAGAGTGCTATGGCATCACACAGCTCACAGCAACCTTCAACTCCTAGGCTCAGGTGATCCTCTTGCCTCAGCCTCCTGAGTAGCTGGGACCACAGGTGCCCGCCACAAAGCCTGGCTATTTTTTTTTTGTTGAAGTTTGGCCAGGGCTGGGTTTGAACCCACCACCCTCGGTATATGGGGCCCGCACCCTACCCAGTGAGCCACGGGCGCCGCCCCCATTCATCTTTCTGATAACTAGACAGTATCTGTTGTGTGTGGCGGTTTATTTGCCTACCTCTTCCTCATTTTCACTGTATTCTCTAGCTGGTATGAATAAAAAGAATGCCACCATGAATAGATTTTTGTTTTGTTGCCTTATAAACACATTAATACATCCCAAAGTGGGATTGCTGGGGCAAAGGAAGAGTAGTTTCTGTCTTGCAACTTTTTCTTTCTTTCTTTCTTTCTTTCTTTCTTTCTTTCTTTCTTTCTTTCTTTCTTTCTTTCTTTCTTTCTTTCTTTATTTCTTTCTTTCTTTCTTTCTTTCTTTCAAGAGACAGAGTATCACTTTGTCTGCTTTGGTAGAGTGCCATGGCATTACAGCTCACAGCAACCTCCAGCTCTTTGGGCTTAAGCAATTCTCTTGCCTTAGCCTCCCAAGTAGCTGGGACTGCAGGCGCCTGCCACAGTGCCCGGCTGTTTTTTGTTGCAGTTGTCATCGTTTAGCTGGCCCGTGATGGGTTCGAACCTTCCACCCTTGGTGTATGTGGCTGGCACCGTAACCACTGTGCTACGGGCACCAAGCCAGTTTGACAGATGGTGACGCAGGTGCCCCTGTGGACGCAGCGTCAGTGGTTTGTGGTTCCGGTGTTTCCCCTGGTACCCCAGGCACCCACTGGCCTGCTTCCTGCCTCTCTAAAGGCTGTAGAAAGAGCAAGAATAAACAGGCAATGGAACACACTAGAAAGTCCAGAAACAGACCCAGTCATTAACAGGAATGTGTTCTATGATAAAAGGTCGCATTTTAAGTCAATGTGGAGAGGACATGAATTATTCAGTAAAAAGTGCTGGCAATTGAGTAGACATCTGGAGAAAAAGAAGATGAAGTTGGATAACTGCTTCTCAACCAAATTCAAGGCAGATCAAAGATTTAAATATGAAAGGAAGCAAACCACACCATGACGAGAAGCCCAAGGGCATGTTCATGAGATCACTCTGGGGCTTTCCCCAAACAGATTTTTCTAAGTTTATTATCAAACCCAGAAGCTGTTTATAGGGACAGAAATCTAAGGATTGCTAAATCTAATAAGGAAAGTTTCTACATGCTATGAAGTAATCATAAACTTAAAAAACTGCATAAAAAATTGAAATACCAGAGATAAAAAGTTAATGTCTTCACTATTAAAATACTTTTCTACAAATCAATAAGAAAGTGACCTACCATTTAATAGAAGAATGGGCATAGGTACTCAAAGAGCATTTAGTACAAAAGGTTCCTACAAATGTGAGATGTTCAAACTTACTCAAAATAAGAGAGGTAAAAATTAAAACTATAACCAAAAAGTACTTGCTAGCTGTCATACTTACAAAGTCTGTGTGGAGGATGGACAGGAATAGGCACCCTTGGGCATTGCTGGTCCAGTGTACATTGGTACAAGCACGGTGGAAGGCAGTTTGGCGATGGCCTGCTGGGCCACCATACACGTACCCCGCCCCTGCAGGCTCCTGTCTTGGGACAGCTCAGAGCTTACTTGGACTGGTGTGAACTGGTGTCTGCACAGCCGTGTCTGTCATAGCAGAAGGGAATGTACAGACAGGCTTGAGTAGTGTAGAGAATTTTGCTTTTGCATATTCGTTCTTTTTGTTTGCTGCACAGCTCCATCATAGGGCTGACCTCCAGCAGATGATTCAGACGGACGCATGGGCCACAGCACAGACAGGTCTCCAGGTGGCTGTGTGTCAGGAATTTGAGACCAGTAGTGCAGGGCACAGTGGGCAGGGGCCATACTCGGGGATTCCAAGTGAAGAGCACTAACTAACACACACATAGGCACGTTCTGTGCAGGAGACAGCTGGTCATGGTATTTTCTGTCTGACGAAGGGTGCTACATCTGGCCATTTCTTTATTGTCGTTTGAATTCCACTGTGAATAAGTTACCTGTGCAGTTATTCTCAGAGGAATTAAAGGTAAAGCAGCTTCCTGATCTTTAGGTCCAAAGCTGCATAGTATCTGAATCTTCTGAAGTGGCAAGAAGACACTATTTTTAGGCTTTTTTGTTTGGCCTTTTGGTCCTCTAGATGGGATGTAAATTAACTGATCTATTTTTTAAAAGGTCTGTTTTGCTGCAAAGCTATTTCCCCAGAAAGGGATTGAAGTCCCAGCGACATGCCCGGTGGTTTCTCTCTGACGGTTGTGTGCAGTGGTCTAGCATTTCTCGTGTGAGGCTGTGTCTCACTTCACGGTCTTCCGAGGGGCTGTTGGGGGGCTTATGTCTGTGTTGCACAGACACTGGAGTCTGGGAGGTTTAGCATGCTTAAAAGGCACCTGGGTGGCAGCACGGAGTGCCCAGGCTTCCTTCTTCTGCGCATATTCCCTAGGTGAGGTTTCTGGGGTGACTGCTGTTTCACAGCACAGTCTCTGGGCTGGGGGACCGTGGGCCTCAGGGCCACAGTTGGCATCTGGCCCCACCTGTGCTGTTTTGCTTGAGGAAGTTTCTTCATAGTCCATGGTAGAAATGCATCCACCTGTCAAGTGGGGACACCTGTTTATTTCCTGGGATCATGTGTGGAGAGTCTAACGCACAGCAGGTCCGAAACGCCAGCTGAGTTTGGAACCTCATGAGTGGCTGGTGTGAGGTCAGCAGTGACTAAGCCTAGCTCAATCTCAGGACTTGCCAGTGCCTATGCAGCTGTTCATGGAATGCTTTCTTTTGAAAAGTAACAAATTGCGCAAGTGTCACTCATTTGTGTCCAAGCGCTGGCTGTGCACTGCTGTGGGGATCGGGTGTCTCCCAGGGACCCGCCGTGGCCCAGGGGCCTTACACTGCCTGATAGTCCTCATCGCAGTGTGTGAAGTTACTTCCAGAGTACTTCTCTAGAGATTCCCTAGAGTATTTTTGGCTGTTTTTTTCCCCCCCCACCTGAGGTTTAAGGGCTAAGCTAGTAATTCAAGTTCCTTGTCATTATGTGGACTAGATGATTTTGCCTTTGTCTTAGAAAAGGGGAGGATTTTTGGTGTTTTGGTTTTTTATTAGACAGTGGAAATCTTGACATTATTTGTTCCTTTTGTCTCTAGCTGGAAAGCAAAGTCAGTAAGCCTGTTAGACTGCCTGAGGCTCTGGTGTGAGCCTGAGGCCCAGCAGGACAGCCCCGTCTCAGGGACCCAGGCTGAGTCCCAGCAGGCTGCTCGGCCAGGAGGGCGCTCCTGGAATAGGGCTGCCGGCTTCCCTCTTTCTGTGTGTTGGTGTTGTGAATCCACTACCTCATACCTGTGCTCATCTGATCCTTCTGCAGATGGACCTGCCACCTGCTTCTCTCGCCAGGCACTACGAGGAAGAATTTAAGCAGGACATGGCGGCCCTGAAGGTAGAGCCCGCGACTGAGTCTCGCTGCCAGGAGGACGCAGGCGGAGCCCCCTGGCCGTGTCTCCCCTTTCTTCTAGGTGCTCCCGCCCACGGTATACCTGAGGGTCACTGAAAATATCCCCCAGATAATTTCATTCATTGAAGGAATCATTGCTCGTGGGCATGCCTACCCGACAGCAAAAGGTAGGTCGTGCTGTTAAAACAAGTCTCCAGCAATACTGATGGGACTCGGAGAAACCGGTCATGCATTTATGAGTTATTCGAACGCACTGGAACAGTTTACTGTCTGCGTTGATATTAGTTCTACAGCAAGAACATTGTAGGGTTTTCCACCTTTTCTTTTTTCTTTTCTTTTTCTTTCTTTTTCTTTTTTTTTTTTTTGAGGTAGAGTCTCAAGCTGTTACCCTCGGTAGAGTGCTGTGGCGTCACAGCTCACAGCAACCTCAAACTCATGGGCTTAAGTGATTCTCTTGCCTTAGCCTCCCAAGTAGCTGGGACTACAGGCACCTACCACAACACCTGGCTATTTTTTGGTTGTAGTTGTCATTGTTGTTCGGCAGGCCTGGGCTGGATTTGAACCTGCCAGCTACGGTATTTGTGGCTGGCACGCTAGCTACTGAGCCTCCACCTTATTTTCTAGTCCCAGGAAGAGATGAGTATCTGGATAGCTGTCTTGGTCGCACCTGTGGAAGCTGGGTGGTCAGTGCACAGCTGGTCCTCACAGTGTCAGGGATAAAGGCAGGCCCTTCAGAGACCCTCCATCATGTGGGGGCCTGCCAGGGTTGTCCACCTCTGTGGGTGTCCATCAGGGGCAAGTGCTGGCCACATTGGCTCTGAGTAAGAGGAGCCCTGACCTCAGCGTCAGGCCTGAGACAGTGAATAATGCCCAACAGTGTCCTGTCCGTGTTACATTCACTCGGCTGTCCCCCGATTTCCATCATGGCCCAGTCCCCACGTTGTAATCCTCTGACGGTGTGTCTGGAATCTGTGTGTCAGTTCTGCCTCCTCATCCTCCACACTCCTCACGGACTCACTCAAACAGCAGCAACACCAGAAGGCTCACAGGGCAAGTGTGGCTTGGTGGTGCCATTGGTTTGTGGGTCTGCTGTCTGTTGTACCTGGGCAAGGTTGGCATCTTGGCGTTTTGCATTTGCATTGAGTTCTTGTTCTTTTTATCCAACTCCAAGTCCAGCTAGGGGCTGATCACCTGTGAAGTCCCTCTCCACGGCCAGGGCGGGCAGGGAGCTGTCTTTCTCAGCCGTGGCATTTACGTGGCACCCTCTGGTAGCCACGTCTCTGCTCCACAATTTGCTGTCTCATGTATTCACATTTTGTCCCTATCTGCATGTAAATTCTCAGAGTCCAAGAACTTTTTTCTGTTGAGTGACCCAGTAGCTTGCCCAGCCCAAGGCTGCAGCCATGCTGGGAGTGAAGCCCTGTTGCAAGTGGCCGGTTACGAAGCAGGACACTAGGCAAGGGTCGTGGGCCACCAGCACCTTCCCTCCTGTGCCAGCCCTGGAGTGCTCAGCCGCCTACATGTGTGGACGTGCCTCAGCTTTTATTTGCACTAACTTGGTATAGTAGATTTCGTTTCTAAGAAGACATTTTTAGAGGACTTAGGTGATTAGACTAGAGTTTATACCAGAAAACACAGAGACACAGGAATTCTCTTTCTGCCCTTGTGCACCTTGAAGTAAGATGTGCAGGGCCCTTCCCCCCTCCCAAGCTTCTGTTCCAGAAATAAACCAATAAAAGTTCCTGAGGTGTTCAGGACTCACATCCTCTCACACCTGAGGAATCAGTGCTGCTTGTTTTATTCCCATGTTTTATTATAAAATTCTAATGATAATATAAACTCATTAATTCATAATAACCTACATTTGTCCAAACCCTAGTGGTCTGACTTTGTGACAGTTCCCCCAGGGCTTGGCTGCAATTTGATCTTGACCCTGTTGATGGAAAGCAGTTTGCTCAGCAAATCAGTGACATAAACAAAGGTGAGGGAAAGTTTCCTCTGTTGAAGGGAGCAGTCGCTCTGTCTCTGGAAACGGTCTATGTACTGTGTGCATTCTGCCTTCACGGACAGCTCCGCAGGGCCCGGCGTCTCCTCTGCTGTCCGAGGTGCATCCTCAGCACCCGGCTTCAGCTCGGCAGTGACCAGGGAGGACACCAAAGGCAGGGCTGGCTCTGGCTCACCTGGTTTCTGTTCCTCAAGCCACTGTGCCCCTTGCTCTCACCAGGGACCATTGTGGGAAGGGGCCTGTCAGGTCCACACACTGAGGATGTGGTGGTGGAGGTCCTTGGTTTGGATCTTTGCTGGTCAAGAAGCTTCCTTGATCTTGGCAAGACCAATGTCCTCAGAAAGGGTAGTATGGATATGAATTAGTAAGTCTGCATGTATTAGTAAAAAGAATGTGAAGGTTAAAAATTAAAAAATTGATAAAGGTTAAAAATGAAACCCACGGGCCCGACCGACAACCATGTGTTGTCAGATGCCTTGGTGGGTGGAGGCCTGTATCCTGGGGGTGGCCTACGGGTGACCTTGACTGGCTCCTTGCGGTCAGCCCTGGGGCCAAGGGCTAGTCCTTTCTCCCTGAGGGCACTCCCCACTTAAAGGGTTTCCTTCTCACCCCTGCCTCTGTTTCCTTTGTGGTGGGGGTAGCAGGGGTTAACCCTGGCTCTGCAGGTCTATAAAAGTGGACCTTGGGCATCTCAGCAAGGGGGCAGCTTCCCACATGCCTCCAGCTACCTCCTGCACACAGCGTTTTTATCCTAAGTAAAAAGGTAGTCTTAGGAAATCTAGATGAAGAAATACTATCTTTAGGTGGTACCTGTGGCTCAAAGGAGTAGGATGCTGGCCCCATATACCGAAGGTGGTGGGTTCAAACCCAGCCCTGGCCAATACTATCTTTGTTTGTTTATAACTTAAAGCCTTAATTCAGCTGAACAAAGGCCAATGATTACACTTTTCTCTTTTCTGATGAAAAAAATTCTTGCCTGACTCAGTGGCTCATGTTTGTAATTCTAGCACTCTGGGAGGCTGAGGCAGGTGGATCTCCTCAGCTCAGGAGTTCGTGATCAGTCTGAGCAAGAGCGAGACCCTATCTCTACTGAAAACAGAAAAAAACAAGCTGAGCATTGTGGCAGGCACCTGTAGTCCTAGCTACTCAGGAGACTGAGGCAAGAGGATCGCTTGAGCCCAAGAGATTGAGGTTGCTGTGAGCAATGATGCTATGATATTGTAGCCTGGGTACAGAATGAGACTCTGTCTCAGGTAGGTAGGTAGCTAAGGTAGGTAGGTAGATAATAGATAGATAATCTCAGCATGTTACAAAGAACTTATATTTGTGTTTTCACTTTTTTGCACATGCACAGTATGTCTAAGTGTATGCTTTTGTACTATAGTACTGCTGTTGTTTTTAATTTTGGTTTAAAAAAAAAAAGATGCTAAGGAGGGCATGCTGCTGTGGATCTGGAGTCTGCAGTAAGGGGATCTTTTAAGCCCAGCAGTTCAAGTCTGTAGTGCACCATGGTCTCACCTGTGAGTACTCAAGCTCCAGCCTGGGGGCATAGAGAGACCTCATCTCTGAAGGGGTGTGTGTGTGTGTGTGTGTGTATGTGTAAATACATACATGTGTATACATGTACATATTAAAAGGACCCAAAAGAAGGCCATATACCATATTCTGTATGTAAATACTGTTGCTTGTTAGATATAAAGCTTGTGTAGGGGCTGATATTTGACTGAGAAATGATGAGTTTGTAATTACCTTTGTGAAACAGGCAATGTCTACTTCGATCTGAAGTCCAGAGGAGACAAGTATGGCAAACTAGTCGGCGTGGCCCCAGGTCCAGTTGGAGAGCCAGGTGGGTGAGAGCCCTTGGACCCTGAGCCTCTGCCTCGCGCCTTGGTTGTGGGAGGTGAGGTCTGGGGTGTGCAAACCACTTGTCAGACACAGTGACGGTGGCTGTCTGCTGGTCACAACGGTGTTGTAAATTTGATTCAGTTTCTTTGAGTAGACACAGCATGTGCGGTGTGAAGTCCCAACAGCACATGGAGCCGCTGCCCCTCCACCCTGCAGGTGCTGATGCTCCTCTCCCCGAGGTTCTACTGGTCACTACTGTCCCCTGTCCTCAGGGTTTTCCCTGCATATGAGAACACACACACCCCTGGTGTTGCGCCATACCGTCGGGGTCATGGATCGGATTCCTGGTCTGCCTGAGGCTATCCCATGGGCTTTGTTCTGTTCCAGTAAATTGTTAGGTCAAAATCATTTTTATGGAAAAGAGATAATAGGTATAGCATAGAGATCTAAATTAAAAATAATTTTAAAAGGTTGCCACTTAAGGGAACCAAGCAAGAAGAGTAAGCACAAACCTAAAGACAAATTGTTTGTGTTATTTCTGCCTTAGTTCCCCATCTTCCTGTCCCATAAGCTCTGCAGTTCCACAGCGATCATTAACGGCCTTGCTGAGCTCCTCAGAAATGGCTTTTGTTACTTTCACCTATTAGCACCCTGCTCCCTCCCCACCCCCAGCAGACGGGGAGGTGTAGTTACAAGCAGGCCCAGCATTGAGCCTCACACAAGAAGAGAGGTTGTTTCTGAGAGTCATACAATTTTGCTTAAGCAACAGTTGTTTTTTTTCAAATTTAATAGATTGTATATTTTAGAGCCATTTTTGGTTCAAAATTGAGAATAGGATGCAAAGAGTTCCCAGATACGTCCTCCCCCTTTCCCCCCAGCTCCCCGAACAGAGTGGCCCATTTCTATGTTCCTTATACACTTGTTACTGTCAGCAGAGGCTCAGTTCACATGAGGGGCCACTCCTGTGCTGCGCATTCTGGGGGTTTGGGTGTCACACGGGCGGATCACGGTGCGGAGAAAGAAGCTCGCTGATCTTACCAGTGCCTCCAGAGACCTGCCTTTTCAGGATGTACTCAGACAGCATGCATCTGCTCAGCGCACCTGCTCACCCTGCACCTCCTCAGCGGGCACCTCCTCAGCGGCTTCTTCCACTTAGGAATGTACATTTACGTTCCTCATGGTTCCTCATCATCTTTTCACAGCTTGGTAGCAGGTTTCTTTTTCAGGCTGAATACCATCCGTTGTCTGGACTTATAGCACTTGGCCTTTCACCTCCTGAAGGGCATCTTGGCGGCTTCTCAGTTTTGGCAGCTGTGAACGAAACTGCTGTAGACATCCATGTGCAAGTTTCTTTGTGGATGTGTGTTTTCAGTTTGTTTGGGTAAATACCAGGGAGTGACATTGCTGAATCTCGTGGTCAGAATATGTTTAGTCCCTGCCCCTGTAGCGCTCACCACCCCTGCTTCTGCAGCTTTTGGTATGTCCTCACTCTGCAGCTCTGTGCGTCCCTGGCCCTGCAGCTCTTAGGATGTCCCCATGCACGGCAGTTCTAGGCACATCCCTGCCTGGCAGCTCTCAGTGCCTCCCCACCCTCCAGCCAGCTAGAGTTCTTTTGTTTTGTTTTGTTTTGCTTGTTTTTTTGAGACAGAGCCTCAAGCTGTCACCCTGGGTAGAATGCCTTGGCATCACAGCACACAGCACACAGAAATCTCCAATTCCTGGGCTCTCCTGCCTCTGCCTCCCAAGTAGCTGGGATTATAGGTATCCGCCACAGTGCTTGGCTATTTTTTTTTGGTTGCACCTGTCGTTGTTGTTTGGGGGGCCCGGCTGGATTCGAACCTGCCAGCTCAGGTGTATGTGGTTGGCGCCTTAGCCACTGAGCTGCAGGCGCTGAGCCCCAGCTAGAGTTCTTATTGCTGCTCCTCCTCACAGCAATACTTTTTAAAATTAAGATTATTTTCCTAAAGGTGAGCAATATATTTATATTGTTTATAATGGCATAAAATTAGGAAACATTGTATAAAACGTAAAACAACTTAACTCTTTATACAGTAAACAAATTTTACCACCTTGGTGTTTATGGTTTCAAAGCAATAATGTGTATTTTCAAAAAAAAAATTTTTTTTTTTTTTTTTTTGCAGTTTTTGGCTGGGGCTGGGCTTGAACCCGCCACCTCTGGCATATGGGGTCGATGCCCTTCTCCTTTGAGCCACAGGTGCCACCACCCCCAAAATTTTAAATTTCTATAGTGACAACAATAGTAAACAGCATACAGTATACTTAGTGTGCTGAATCTTGGCAGGCGGAATCCCTGTGGTCACCCCAGTGGATTGCAGGCTCCCAGGCCCGTCTGCCACCACCTCCCCACCTTTCTGAGTCGGTTGATCACACATATTGCCAGCCCCCAGTTAGCCGTAGCTGTCCTGGCTTTTTGCATGTGGTGGCTGTGTTAGACTGTGAGTCCCTCCTCCACCCCTATCAGTTCACTCGAGTGACACTATGTCGCGTGTCTCCAGTCTCTTCAGTGGGGATCAGCTGATTCTGTTCCCATGGTGACCTGTGACATTTCCCGCTAACCTATGACCTATGTAGTTTTGCAAATTGGAAGTTTAACCTAGAGGCTTAATCCAGTCCTGAATTTCTGGAGAAGGCTGCTGCGTGGGTGCACCCTTCCCAGGGAGACACGCGGGCTGCGTCTCCTGTGTCAGCTGCACGTGCGGTGCTGGGTGTAGACCCTTAATGGCAAAAGAGGCTGCACCAGGATGACACTCCCTTCTGTCATGTTACTTCCCTGAGTACTGTTTCGCAGACAGGTTACTACCTAGTTTCTTGGTGGTACGTTTTGTCTAGGAAAGGCAGGGTGTATAAATGTACAAGGTTTTTTTGTTATTTACTGATTATCAAAATGAAGAGTTGATTTCTGTATCATTCTCTGAGGGTGACCAGTGAGTGTTTTTTTAATCATTAGGAGCTCAGGGACTTAAACACTTACCAGTATATGTATGTGCTGTGTTTTAACCCTTACCTATTGTCATCCTTACTGGTCCTAAACGCTCCCTTCCTGTACCAGTGGGAGGCACTGTTGGTTGACTCCCAAGTCCCTCAGACGTAGCCATGCTGTGCTGGATGACTCGCTGCTTCTGTCTGTGGTGACCAGCTATTCCCAGCTCATCCTGGAATACGCCTTTTCTCCTGTGAGCCCTATTTTTCTTTAATGAAAGATGGTGTTTGCAGAACATTGAGCAGGCACCAAGGATACTCATTGCTGTGAACTGTCATTGTCTCTCGGCCTTTTCATTGGACAGAGGTGATAAAGTATCTGTACATAAAGTAGACACCACGTCAGGTCAGGACCTGAGGGTCAGGACCACTGGGCATTGCTGGCTCTTCTGTTTGCACCTACACTTCCCTGTTTCCCGTGGCGTCTGCTGCCTTACCCTCCATCGGGGCCCAGCAGCCCTGCCTGTTTGGCCAGCACAGTCAGCAGGTCCCCTTGCACGTGCCCGCCTCGTGGGTCTGCATGTCAGTGCTTCTGGCTGAGCCGCCTCCTGCCTTGTTCACGCTGCCCATTCTCAGTCTCTGGGTCGACGTCCCTTTGGTTGTTTATGCCCTCAGGCCAACGTCTGCTGACTTTTTGCCTGTGATGACATTGTCAGTTTGGCTGGAAACCTTTGGCTGTGTTTTCTGTCCGTGAGTGTTTCTCCCAGTGTGGTGTGCTATCATCAAAGCGTGCAGGTCCTCTGACTTCATGCCCAACGTGCATGAGCTGCTCTGGGCGCCCAGAGGATGTTTTTCACTGAAGCCTAGTCATTTTGCTAGTAAAAACATGGCATGTCTGGTCTGGCCCAGAAAAAGTATCAGTGTCTGCATCAAAAAAGCTCAACACTTGCAGATTCATCACAGTTTGATGCCATGAGGTGAGAAAGGCCTTATGGGGCATTGTGCATGTGGACTCTGGCTACAGGACAGCAGATTTTGGGGAGCACAGACAGGACAGCAGGTTTTGGGGAGCACAGGTTGGCTGGCACAGATAGCCAGCTTCCCCTCAGCGGTGACAGCGTCTCTGGCTTAGTCCCTGCTTGATCACCAGCGTGTCACCTGATGTGAGTCCCCCCACCTCCTTCACTTTTCTTCCTTTTCACGGGATTTGTCTCTGTTGAGACTCTTCAAGGATGGTTCCCACAGATGAGCTCATGCGGTGCTCTGAGCAGAGCCAGCAAAGACATGGTGTGGTGCGGGCAGTCCAGTGGCTGCACGTCCTGCTGTGACCCTGGGCACAGGAAAGAGCCCTGCTCCTCACAAGCAGACAAGGAAACAAGGTGCATCTTAGGGAATGTGATTTTATTTTATTGACTTATTTATATTATGTGTGTGTGTATTTATAACTAGTTACACATTGGATTCTTACTGAGCCATCTGGTGATGTAGTAGTTGGCTAGTTTTGCCATTTGAGCTTAGGGTCAAGTTCTGTTTCATTTTGCTCTTCCAAAGTACAAGAAGGAAAAAAGACAAATCAAAAGGCTGGGTGGGATAGCTCATGCTTGTAATACTAACACTTTAGGGGCCAAAGCAGAAGGATTAATTGAAGGCAGGAGTTTGAGACCAGCCTGAGCAACACATTGAGAACCAATCTCACAAAAAACAGAAAACTGGCTCGATGCCTGTAGCTCAGAGTGAGTAGGGTGCCAGCCACATACACCGAGGCTGGTGGGTTCCAGCCTGGCCCGGGCCTGCTAAACAACAATGAGAACTCCAACCAAAATAAAAAAGAAAAAAGAAGGAAAATTTAGCCGGGGATGGTGATGAGCACCCAGTGCCAGCTTCTCAGGAGGCTGAGGCAGGAGGGTCACTTGAGCCTGAGAGTTTGAGGCTGTCGCGAGCTATGGTGTTACCATTGCTCTCTACCCTGGGCAACAGAGCAAGCTCTTCTCTTCAAAAACAAAACCAAAAAAGGGGCTTTCTGTCTTCTGAGGATACCAAGAAAAAAAAATCAAAGACATTTCATCTGCATGGCCTGTCCTGATGTACAGTGTGTTCAGATGAGAGATGCCTCCCAACTTCTCTGTCTCCCAGAGACAGGTGCTGGGGTCTCAGGCAGGCAGGGTGGGGGCCCACCTGTCAGGCTCCAATGCCTGCCTCTATGAAGGGGTATTGCTGTTGAGACAGCTGGTGGTCAGCTGTTTAGAGAGCCTTCCAGTTGGGACGTCCTGGCTCTGCTGCATGATGAGGTCACTGGCCTCTGGGGACCATCACATCGGCGCATTTCCTTGTTGGCAGGCAGCCGTCCTCATGGTGGGCTTGAGGGATGCACTGTACTGAGACAGTCCGCCCAGTACAGCCCTCAGTACTTGGTGGGGAGCTGGGTGTCGGCCTCCAACTCCAGGAGAAGCTTCACCTGGAGCAGGTCTCATACCTCCTGGGAGCAGAAGGCCAGGATCCCTTCACCGAGCGCCGCGTCTGCAGAATGGCGAGTGACTTGTCTGCTCCTTCCAGGAGCAGGGGACAGAGTTGCACACAGGGATCTGACGGCTTTCCCGTCGTGGTTTCTCTGAGTGTTTTGAAGATGAGTTCTTTGTGAACAGGATTGGACTGGCCTTAAGGGCCTTCACCTCTGCTTGGTTGTGAAGACCCAGTAGAGGCTGTCCTGACTCAGAATGACCACCTGCTTCTGGTGGACGTCCATCTCGTTCTGCCCCAGGAGTGGCTGTCTTAGCACAGATGGGGGTGGCCTTGCCAGTGGCCTTAACCCTGCTGACGCCAACCAGGAAGGACTCACCGGCGGGCTGCCGATGGTTCTCAGGGTCTGTGCCTCAGGTTCCATTTAGCGCCCTGTCCGTGTTGTAGCACGTTTCTTCTCACACCAGATCATCCCACTGTCCAGGCCACATGTAAGCTGGACGGCAGCCATCCACTGGTCCCAGCCCCTTCCTGCTGACCGTGCATGCACCAGCCTCTGCAGAGCAGGGCCATGCATGCCCTCCTCACTGTCTGGCCTGTGCTGGCCTCTGCAGTGCCTGGCACGTGGGTGTGGGTCTCAGGGAAGGGCTGAGCTGGGCACATATGTTCCTTTCTTTTCCACGTGGACTAATCATATGTAGGGGTGGCCGACCTGGTGACGGCTGCAGGCTGCCTAGCTGGACCACAGAGTCCAGCATCTAACCCTCACAAGGTCAGGTGTGGCATCATGAGAGCTGGACAGGGTCCTGGAATATGAAGGGAGCCACCTCCAAACTTGAGTGTGACTTGTGTGCATCTTCTGACCTTCCTCGCCTGTTTGCTCTTTGGGACTGTCACCAGTGCCCTGTGGTAATTTATTCTTAGTTCTATTTGATTCTTACCTTTTTGGAACAAATACCCTGAAACTCAGTTACTGGTAAGTAGACAGTGGACAGAAAGAAACGTTGGACACTCAGCCTGTCCTTCCCCAGAAGTGGCAGCCCTCACTGTTCTCTGCAGCTGGCGCCCAGGCCTGGCACAAGGGGATGGCAGCCCCTGCTGGGCCTTCCACTGTTGTGTGGGGAAAGAGACAGGTGGCCGGGTGAGGGCTGTGCCATCACCGTGAGAGGAAACAGGCTCTCTGGGGTGTATGGTGGCCTCCGGCTGTATGAGGTCCCCTCCCACTGACGGGCCGTTTATCATCAGCAGGTGATTCTGACAAGCGGCACACCAGTGACTTTGCTCTGTGGAAGGCAGCCAAGCCTGAGGAGGTTTTCTGGGCCTCTCCGTGGGGACACGGAAGACCTGGCTGGCACATCGAGTGCTCTGCCATGGCAAGGTGAGGCTCCCAGGCTGTGGCATGTTTCATGTTGATTCTCAGGGCTGTGGGGACCCTGGTCTGGGCAGCCAGGGCTATGGATAGGAGTGGGGAGCTGGGCACTGTGCCCCTGGGTAGAGCATGACTGGGACGAATGCAGCTTCCCCAGCATCAGCACCTCCCTTGCAGTGGGAGAGGCAGCTGTGTGGTCTGGTTCCTGATCCTCTGCTGCCTGCCAGCAGCGTCCAGGCACATTGATCCCTATCTGTGGGGGTCTGGGGCTCAGACCTCGGGAGGAGAGCACCGTGCACCCCTCACCAGGTGTGGTGACGTCACTCGTGTCTAAGCACAGGTCTGATTTTGACTTGGGGTCCCACCAGCCACTCCTGGGGACAGTAGGACAGCTCCACTCTTGGTCTCCCCTGAGCAGGCTGTCCCCATTCTAGCAGGTGGCAGGACCTGTTCCCACAGCCCTGCTTATCTAAATTTTGTCCTTGTTAAGATCCAGAAGGAATTCTCCCTTTTCTGCCAAGCTTTCCCTCGTAGTGATGCCTGTGTGACTCAACTGGAAATGCTTCTAGTAACTCCTGAGACACCGAGCTCTTGTTACTGTGCAGCACAGAACTGACTGTCCACATAGACACAGATACACAAGTGTCCAGCCTTCAGTTAGGCTTCGACTGCACATGTGTTTATAAATACTTGTTAATAACAGACCATGGGATTTAAGGTGGCTTGTAAAAAAGTATTTACTTTTAGATTCAAATAATTTCTCTAAAGCAAGTAGAAAACATTTAGTGAATTTCAAATGTAATGTTCCTAGTAAGTATTTTATTTTCATTGAAAGATCGGAATAATGAAAATAGGCTATTATTCCTTGTCAGCTTTCTCTTCCTTTAAATTCAGTCTAACATAGAGATAAGAATTGAGACTACTACATGAACATAGTGGCTTACCTTTCCGACATCTCCACACCATCACATCTGTGTCTGCTCTTTGTAAAGAGAACTGCTTGTCACAGGCTCAGCAGGTCACTTCCACCTCTATCTGCGCCCTAGTGTATGGGTTTCAGAGAACGTCAGTTACTCAGAACCCACCACGGCAATGTGATGTGAAAGTAACACACAGCCACTATTTCTGCATGAGGCTGGTGTGTGCAGGGTACCACTGGGAGATCTCAGCACTGGCGTTTTTGGAGACTCCTATTTTCAGCTGTTTTAGGAAAAACCCCTGAGTGTCCGCAGCCAACCTGGTGAGCTCTCAGCTGAGCGAGGTCACACTTCCCCTGTGCTCCGAGCCCCAGGTCTGTAGACAGCTGCCGTCTTGTAGACAGCACCCCTGCCGTGGTGAGTCGCCGGCTGTCTACCTTGTCCTGAGCAGCTTCCACTTGTGGGTGGAATAGCCGGGCCTCACTTCCCCCTCGGCCAGTAAATTTAGTGTGTAGGTTTGCAGAACATGGGGCTTTTCTGGAATCCTACCCCCCAGTGTAGCAGGAACAGGAACAGGTGAGATGTGTTGCTTTGAGTCGTGTTACTTGTTATTAATGTGACTGTTAAGATAAATTTTCAAAAGCTGCATGACCAAATTCTTACAATTTTATAGTTCTATCTCTTGCTAAAGTTGAAAAACTACTAAGGTAATTTTGTAAGTTTTTTTCTTAAACCATATATTGTATTTGGAGCAAAGAGAATTCTCTTTACTAGCATGAAAGGCTATGAGTTGGGGTTTTATAATGAAGTAAGAATCAGATTTCAGTTTTCACTTGAATCAACTAAATTATGCAGACTGATTTAAAATTGAACTATTTTTGTTTACTGCATGAAAAAAGCTGGAAGGATCAAATGCAAGATGAGGCTTGGAGGACTTTGTCGTTGGGTTGAGTTGATTCACTGCTGTGCGTGGTTCCCTGCAGCTTGGTGTTTGGAGGTCAGCTGGACATCCACTCTGGTGGGATAGACTTGGCTTTCCCTCACCATGAAAACGAGATTGCACAGTGTGAGGTCTTTCATCAGTGCAAGCAGTGGGGAAATTATTTTCTACACTCTGGTAAGTAACAGCTTTAAGTTAATCAGTTCCCTCGTTCTGTCTTTATTGGTGGAGGGACAGCTACATTTGGAAATACACAGGTCAGCTAATAACAGGTCAAGAAATGGATCTGTCACAAATTGTTTTTCTTTTCTTTTTTTTTATAGTTTTTGGCCAGGGCTGGGTTTGAACCCACCACCTCTGGCATATGGAGCCTGCACCCTACTCCTTTGAGCCACAGGCGCCACCCCACAAATTGTTTTTCAATTTTAGTCATTTAGGTATGAACTTTCTTGAACTGAAATACAGGCGGTCCCCGAGTTACAGACACCCAATTTACATACAACTCGCACTTATGAACAAAAGCTATTACAGTAATAGTTACATAGAGGCCTCTGTTCTGACTTAACACGCAAGTTCAACTTAAGAACAAACCCACAGGCTCAGCTACCGTACCACAGTGGTTACAGCGCCGGCCACATACACCAAGGATGGTGGGTTCGAACTTGGCCCGAACCAGCTAAACAACAGTGACAACTGCAACCAAAAATAGACGGGCTTTGTGGTGGGTCCCTGCAGTCCCAGCTACTTGGGAGGCTGAGGCAGGAGAATCGCTTAAGCCCAAGAGTTGGAGGTTGCTGTGAGCTGTGATGCCATGGCTCTGTCTCAAAAAAAAAAAAAAAACCCACAGAACCTATCTTGTTTGTAACTCAGGGACTGCCTATAGGAACTTTTTGGAACTGACTAGAATATGGAAATATTTTACAACATATAATTTTTTTTCAAATAAAAGTATTAGGAATATCAGATAGTATGATGTAAGAATAATTATGAATATGCCATTTTAAGTTAAAATATTGTCACCAGACATACCTGTCATCTTCTGATGACACGGCCTGCTGTTTTCCCATTCATAAACGTGACTGACTAAGCCCACCACCTGCTCAGAAGGAGACACATGTTCTGGAGTAAACAGTGCCTCAAGCATAGCAATTTTGCAGTTTTTTTTTTTTTTTTTTTGGCCGGGGCTGGGTTTGAACTCACCACCTCTGGCATAAGGGGCCGGCGCCCTACTCCTTTGAGTCACAGGCGCCGCCCACAAGCATAGCAATCTTGGAATTCACTTTGATGCATGGGAGGATTCTTATGTCGAGTTTTTTTTTTTTTTGAGACAGAGTCACTTTGTTGCCCTTGGTGGAGTGCTGTGGCGTCATAGTTCACAGCAACCTCTAACTCTTGGGCTCAAATGATTCTCTTGCCTCAGCCTCCTGAGTAACTGGGACTATAGGCACCTGCCACAACTCCTGGCCATTTTTAGAGATGAGGTCTGGCTCTGCTTCAGGCTGGTCTTGAACTGTGAGCTCAGGCAAACCACCTACCTCAGCCTCCCAGAGTGCTAGGATTACAGGTATGAACCACCATGCCTGGCTACGTCCGAGTTTTGATATTTCATAGGCCAGAACTAACTGCTCTTATTACCTTTTTGGAATGGTCAGCTAAGATATTTGAGACAAACAAGGATAAAAAATGGTAGTGTGGTAATAGTATGGTTGGGAGATACAAAGATCAGCCTCTAAAATATAGGATGTCACCGTACTTTGAAGTCCTTGAATTAGGAGAGTAGGATGTCATCGTGAAGGATGTGGCTGTGGAGGTGGCTGAGCTATGTGGCCTGCAGTAGGGCTCTCTAGGGTTTCTGCATGACATGCACACACGAGGCTGCCTTCCCGACTCCTTCCTGCAGAGTTCCGTCACCAGTGTTCACCCAGAGGCCCCGCCCCGCCTTCTGTGTCCACCTGTCACTGGCCTCTGGCCTCTGGGGAAGCCAGCCCTTTCTGTCATGCCTTCAGCTGTCTGAAGTGAAGCAGAACCAAAGCTGGTGGCCTGGTGTTAGGGGACTTGGGAGCCGCAGTCCAGTAGAACACAGCCCTTCCCCGGGGCGAGCTCACTAAGCACTTTCTTCCCCAGCCCCCCCTGTGCCCTGTGGCCTCCCTGAGCAAAAGGTGGCCTGATGTGCTCGCTCCCATCTCAGCTGCTGCCCTCTCGGGAGGAGACACTCGCTCTCACCGTGCCTAGGGAGCACTTTCCACTGCCCGGTGCCTGCAGGGGCTCATGGGAGAGGTCTCCCCTCCTAGTAGAGGAAACGTGCTCAAGCCCGCATCTCAGGACGGAGGCATCCTGTCCCTAGTGTACAGTCAGACACCCTGTTGTCTGCCAGCTAATTCTGTTCAGTAGGTTGTGGCTGCCAGGAGCCCTAGGGAATGGAGTGTGGCCTTTAGGGAATGTGATCTAGGACGTCAACAGTGTGACCTTAGCCTCCGTCAGTGAATGAGGGCTGGGGTCCTGGACATTGCCAGACGTGGGAATGGGAGAATGGGAGAGGGTTTTTGTTGCTGGGTGTGTTTTTGGTTTTTTTTAAGACAGGGTCTCCTTTTGTCACCCAGGTTGTAGTGCAGTGGCATCATCATGGCTCACTGCAGCCTCCAACTCCTGGGCTCAAGCAGTCCTCCTGCCTCAGCCTTCCAAGTAGCTGGGACTACAGGTACCTACCACTATGCTGGGCTAATTTTTTTACGTTTTGTACAGACAAGGTCTCACTATTGCCCAGGATAGTTCAGAACTCCTAGCCTCAAGTGATCCTCCCACCTCGGCCTTCCAGCGTGCTGAGATTAGAGGAGTGAACCACTGTGCCCAGTCCTGTTGCTGTTTTTATAATGACTTTTACCACCTCTTGAGACATGTGAGTTGTCTTCACGCTATTTTGGCCCCATCCTGGAGAAGTAGCAATGTCTCCTGGACCCAGGAGAACTAATACTTTTGTAGTAAATGGACGGAAGGTGCAGGTGAGGACTCAGCTGCAGTCTCTGGGCTGCTAGGACAGCACTGCAATCCATAGGCATGTCCTTCTCACACTCTGGAGGCAGCACTGGCAGGTCCAGGGTCTGGAGGCCCCTTTCTGGGTCATAGACGGCACCTTCTTGCTGTGTGTGCACAGGGGTGGGGCAGGGGCAGGGGAGCTCTCCGGGGTCTCTCAGAAGAGCACGATCCCAGCAGTGCTGGCTCTACCCCATGGCCTAATCTTTCCCCAAGGTCCCCTTCCACCTGCCACCACATGGGGACTACAGGCTCTGGGAGGGTGTAGACATTCAGACAGCAGCAAATGTGTTTCATGTTTCAGATACTGTCAGTTTTTAAAAACTGTAATCATTGGCTCAGTACCTGTAGCTGAGCAGCTAGGGCACCAGCCACATTGGAGCACTGGAGCGGGTTGGAACCCAGCCTGGGCCTGCCAAACAACAATGACAACTACCACCAAAAAATAGCCAGGCGTTGTGGTGGGTGCCTGTAGTCCCAGTTACCTGGGAGGCTGAGGCAAGAGAATCGCTTAAGCCCAACAATCTGAGGTTGTCATGAGCTGTGATGCTACAGCACTCTACCAAGGGCGACAGTAAAACTCTGTCTCAAAAAAAATAAACAAAATAAATAAAAACTGTAATCACGCATCGTGAGGATGACAGATTATAGAATTTACATGTTCATGACAGGTAAGATTCCCAAAACTGGGACAACCTAAGACAGGATATGGAGAGGCTGCACGGTGAATTACATTCATAGTACCCAAAGACGGGTAAGATCACTCTGCATTCAGTCAACCTAAGACAGGGACCAAACCATTGATGTTTGTATCCCCATGATGGGTAAGACTGAAACTGCAAGAGCATGTGCCAGAGGCCTAGTGCAACTTCCCGAGCCTGACTAGAAGTAGATCCATTGAGCTACTTCCATGTAGCAATGACTCAGCAAGGCCCGGCCTGAAACTGCCTCTACCTAGATACAGCCAATATGGTACCATGCCACTGGTCCGACCCTGTCACGTACCTCTTCCCCACCTTCTTTCACCGCCCTTTCTCCACAATAAAAAATAATAATAATAAATAAATAAATAGCTTGAAGTCCCCACTGAAGAGACAAAAATTGGCTGAATGGATTAAATAACACAAGCCATCATTTGCTGTCTGCAAGAAACACAGCTGACTTCAAAAGACAAATTAAAACTCTGAGGCAAGGGTTGGAAGACAATTTTTCAGGCAAATGAAATCAGAAGAAAAGAGAAGTTGCAATCTTATTTTCATATACATGTGGATTTAAAGCAACGAAAGTCAAAAAAGATAAAGATGGCCACTTTATATTGGTCAAGGAAAAAATACAACAAGAAGACGTTTCAATTCTAAATATTTATGCACCCAATTTAAACGCTCCCAGATTCATGAAACAGACCTTACTCAGTCTGAGCAATATGATTTGTGACAATACCACGAGACTTTAACACTCCACTTACAGAGCTGAACAGATCATGGAACATTCTCCAAAATTGATCATATCTTGGGACACAAAAGCAAACATCAACAGAATCAAAAGAATTGAAATTTTACCTTGTATCTTCTCAGACCATAAGGCTCTAAGGCTGGAACTCAACTCTAACAAAAATGTTCGATCCCACACAAAAGCATGGGAAATTAAAAAACCTTCTGTAGAGTGTCAGATGTGCGCAAGAAGAAATAAAACAGGAAATCATTAACTTCCTTGAGCATAACAACAATGATGACACTAGCTACAAAAACCTGTGGGATACTGCAAAAGCAATTTTGAGAGGAAAATTTATCGCCTTTAGATGCCAACATTCGAAAAACAGAAAAGAGAGCGCATCAACAAACTCACAAACCATTTTATGAAGTTGGAGAAAGAAGAACAATCTAAGCTTAATGTCACTAGAAGAAAAGAAATATCTAAAATCAAATCAGGGATCAATGAAATTGAAAACAAAACAACCATTCAGAAAATTAATGAAACAAGGAGTTGATTTTTTGAAAAAATAAAATAGATAAACCATTGGCCAGACTAACGAGAAATAGAAAAAATCTCTAGAAACCTCAATCAGAAATGATAAAGGGTAAATAAAAACTGATCCCACAGAGATACAAGAGATCATCTCTGAAAACTTCCAGAAACTATGCTCAGAAATTTGACAATGTGAAAAAAAATGGATCAATATTTGGAATCACACCCTCTCCCTAGACTTAGCCAGGAATAAATAGACCTCCTGAACAGACCAATTTTAAGCACTGAGATTAAAGAAACAATAAAAAAGCTTCCAACAAAAAAATGCTCAGGTCCAGATGGCTTCACACCAGAATTCTATCAAACCTTCAAGTAAGAGCTTATTCCTGTACTGCAGAAATTATTCCAAAAAGTTGAGGAAGAAGGAATCTTCCCCAACACATTCTATGAAGCAAACATCACCCTGCTACCAAAACCAGAAAGAGACACAACCAAAAAGGAGAATTTTATGCCAATCTCACTCATGAATATAGATGCAAAAATTCTCAACTAAATCCCAGCCAATAGATTACAGCTTATCATCAAAAAAGTCATACATCATGATCAAGTAGGTTTCATCCCAGGGATGCAAGGCTGGTTTAACATACATAAGTTCATAAACGTTATCCACCAAATCAACAGAGTCAAAATTAAAGATTATATAATCTCAATAGATGCAGAAAAAGTATTTGATAAAATCCAGCTTTCTTTTCTAATTAGAACACTGAAGAGTATAGGCATAGATGGCACATTTCTAAAACTGATTGAAGCTATCTATGACAAACCCACAGCTAATATTTTACTGAATTGAGTAAAACTGAAAGCTTTTCCTCTTAAAACTGGAACCAGACAAGGTTGTCCTTTGTCACCTTTACTATTCAACATAGTGCTGGAAGTTCTAGCCAATATAATTAGGGAGGACAAGAAAATAAAGGGAATCCAAATGGGAGCTGAAGAGGTCAAACTCTCCCTCTTTGCTGATGACATAATCTTATACTTAGAGATCCCAAAGACTCAACCATAGACTCCTAGAAGTTATCAAAAAACACAGTAATGTTTCAGAATATAAAATCAATGTCCACATGTCCTAACCCTAACCCTAACCTTTGTATACACCAATAACAGTCAAGATGAGAAGCTAATTAAGGACACAACTTCACCATAGTTCCAAAGAAAATGAAATACCTAGGCATATACCTAACGAAGGAGGTGAAGGACCTCTATAAAGAAAATTATGAAATTTTCAGAAAGGAAATAGCAGAGGATTTTAACAAATACAAGAACACACCATGCTCATGAATGGGAAGAATCAACATTGTTAAAATGTCTATACTTACCAAAGCATCTATCTATTCAATGCCATTCCTACCAAAATACCAAAATCATACTTTCAAGATTTGGAAAAAATGATTCTGCGTTTTGTATGGAACCAGAAAATACACCGTATAGCTAAGGCAGTTTGTAATAATAAAAATAAAGCTGGGGGTATCAGTATACCAGATTTTAGTCTGTACTACAAAACCATAGTGATCAACACTGGCACAAAAATAGAGCCATAGATGCTTGAAATGGAGTAGAAAACAAGAAATGAAACTAACATCTTACAACCACCTAATCTTCGATAAACTAAACAAGATCATACCTTGGGGAAAAGAAACCCTATTCAATAAATGGTGTTGGAAGACCTGGATATCCACATGTAAAAGACTGAAACTGGGCCCACACCTTTCCCTACCCAGAAAAATTGATTCAAGATGGATAAAGGACTTAAATTTAAGGCATGAAACAATAAAAACCCCCAAAGAAAGCATAGGAAAAAACACTGGAAGATATTTGCCTGAGGAAAGACTTCATGAAGAAGACTGCCATGGATATTGCCACAACAACAAAAATCAACAAATGGGACTTCATTAAACTTAAAAGCTTCTGTACATCTAAGGAGATAACAACCAAAGCAAAGAGACAACCTACACAATGGGAGAAAATATTTGCATATTTTGAATCCTACAAAAGCATAACTAGAATCTACAGGGAACTCAAATTAATCCATATGAAAAAAGCCAAAAATCCTGTATATCAATGGACAAGAGACATAGATAGAATCTTCTCTAAAGAAGACAGACAAATAGCTAATAAACATATGAAAATGTTCATAATCCCTATATATTAGAAAAATGTAAATCAAAACCACCCTGAGATACCATCTAACCCCAGTAAGAATGGCCCACATCACAAAATCTCAAAACTTCAGATACTGGCATGGATGTGGAGAATAGGGAACACTTTTACACTGCTGGTGGGACTGCAAACTAATACAACCTTTCTGGAAGGAAGTATGGAGAAACCTCAAAGCACTAAAGCTAGACCTCCCATTTGATCCTGCAATACCATTACTGGGCATCTACCCAGAAGAAAAAAATCTTTTTATTATAAGGACACTTGTACTAGACTGTTTATTGCTGCTCAATTTACAGTCGCCAAAATCTGGAAACAGCCTAAATGCTCACCAACCCAGGAATGGATTAACAAGTTGTGGTATATGTATACCATGGAATACTATTCAGCAATTTTAAAAAATGGAGACTTTACATCCTTCCTATTAACCTGGATGGAAGTGGAAGACATTATTCTTATTAAAGCATCACAAGAATGAAGAAGCATAAACCTATGTACTCAATTTTGATGTGAAGACAATGGGGGGGGGAGGAAAAGCAGAGAGAGGAAAGGAGGGAAATGGGTGGGGCCTTGGTGTGTGCCACACCTTGTGGGGGCAACACATGATTGCAAGAGGGACTTACCTAACAAATGCAATCAGTGCAACCTGGCTTATTGTACCCTCAATGAATTTCCAACAATAATAAAATAAAATAAAATAAAGGCATTCATAGGTAGCTCTAAATAGCATGACTTAAGAGAACTTTTCTCTGAAAGTGGGATATGCCCGGATATAAGATGGAACAGTGACAATCTGCTCATCTCACTTACACCATGCACATAGCTGAATGGCCATTGGCTAACTATGTCCTCACCTTTCCCTTTAACTAGTACGCAACACAGGACTCCTCTCTTAGACTTCCTGAGTCCTCAACTCTCCTTCGACCTAATGTGCAACAATTCACATCGCACTGGTGTCATCATGACTCCTTCCTGCTAGTGTGCCTGCAGACAGTATTACTTTCACAGAGCACCTGAGTTCTCAGCTTGCTTTTCAGCAGTGATCAATCATATGGCATGCCTCTGTGAGAACACCTGCCTACTCACCAAAGCTTTTTACTAGTGCCCAAATAGACAGCACTCCTCTTCAAACACACCCGAGTCTCCATTTCTCCTTTATGCTAGCTTGAAGAAGACAACATTCCTTCCATACAGAACCCGAGGTCTCACCTGCCTTTTGGGAGGAGTGCTGTCTGGATGCACATAGCACAAAGGCAGGATGAGAACTCAAATCACCCTGGAGAGGATTGCTAGCTTGACGTACACAAGAAGAAAGCTGAGGTGAGGACAAGGATCACCCTAGAGGGGGAATACTTGCTACCAGAAAGACTACCAGAAAGACTGAGACTACCACAAAGATGAGTTCAGGACTCGGAACATCCTGGAGAGATTACTAGTTTGATGTACACTAGCAGAAAGCGAAATGAGGAATCGGATCACCCACGAGAGAATTGCTCATTTGATGTACTCTAGCAGAAAGTGAGGTAAGGACTCGGATAACCCTGGAGAGGATACTCACTGGATGTACACTAGCAGAAAGGTGAGGTGAAGAATCGGATCACCCTACAGAGGCGTGCTCGCTGGATGTTCACTTACGGATATGTGAACTGAGGACTCGGATCACCATGGACCAGATTACCAGCTGGATGTACACTACCACAAAGGTAGGTGAGCATTTGGATATTTCTGGAGATTACTTCCTGGATGGATACTAGCACAAAGGTGAGGGAAGGACTCAGATCATCCTGGAGAGGATTAATCACCGGACGTACACAAGCAGAAATGCCAAGTGAGGACTCAGATCACCTTGTACAGGATTCCTTGCTGGATGTACACTAGCAGAAAGGCAAAGTGAGGAATCACATAATCCTGGAGGGGATTACTCTCTTGTTGTACACTACCCAAAAGGTGAAGTGAGGACTCAGATCACACTTCAGAGAATGACTTGCTCGATGTACATTAGCATAAAGTAGAGGTAAGGTCTCGGATCACACTGGAGAGGATTACTCACTGGATGTACACTAGCAGAAAAGTGAACTGAGGACACGGATCTCCCTTGAGAGTATTACTTGCTGGATCTACCCTAGCAGAAAGGCAAGGTGAGAACTTGACCACCTTGGAGAGGATTACTCGCTAGATGTACAATAGGAGAAAGGTGAGGTTAAGACTTGGATCGTCCTGGAGAGGATGACTCGCTGGATGTAGACTACCAGAAAGACAAAATGAAGACTCGGAACAACGTGGAGAGGATTACTCCCTGGATGTACACTAGCAGAAAGGCGAAGATAAAACTCGGATCACCCTTGAGAGGATTCCTAGTTTATGTACAATAGCAGAAAGCAAGGTGAAGACTTGGATCACCCTGTAGAGGATTACAAGTTCAATATACACTAGCAGAAAGCGAGAAGACTCGGATCACACTGAAGAGCAATACTCACTAGATGTATAGTAGCAGAAAAATGAGGTGATGACTTGCTTCCATTAGGGAGAGGAGTGCTGCCTGGATTCACACTAGCCAAAAGGAATGTTAAACATGCAGGTGCTCTGGGAAAGGAGGACATAAGCATACACACAGTCAGAAATGGGATATTAGGACTTGGTTGCAAAAAATACTGCTGGTTCAATGCTGGAGTAGGGGAGTAAAGTTCTACTGTCACTGAAGTCGTGCATCTTTGACTTAACGTGCAACCAGACAAAACTTCTTTACATTGCACCTGTGTCCTCATGACTCCTTTCTGTTAGTGTGCATGCAGAAAACAGTTCTTTGACAGAGCACCTGAGTTCTGAGCTTGATTTGGGGCTTTCAATCACAAGGCCTGCCTCTGTTAGAACACCCGACTCCTCACGTAAGCTTTCTACTAGTACTCACTTGAAAGAGACAACACTCCTTCCATACAGAAACCGAGTTCTCACCTGTACTGTGAGACGAGTGCTGTCTGAGTGCACATAGCACAAAAAGACGAGGTGAGGACTCGGATCACCCTAGATAGGATTACTTCCTAGATGTACACTAGTAGAAATGTGAGGAGAAGATTCTGATCGCCCTGGAAGTGATTACTCGTTGAATGTAGACTACCAGAAAGACAAGATGAAAACTCGGAACACCTGGAGAGGATTACTTGCTGCATATACACTAGAAGAAAGGCAAAGTGAGGACTCGGATAGCCCTTGAGAGGATTATTCATCTGATGTACACTAGCAGAAAGCGAAGTGAGGACTCGGATCACCCTGGATAGGATTACTCACTAGATGTACACTACCAGAAGGGTGAGGTGAGGACTGGGATCACCCTGGAGAGGATTACTCACTGGATATACACTAGCTGAAAGGCAAGGAGAAGACTGTTCACCCTAAAGGGGATTTCTCCATGAATGTGGACTACCAGAAAGATGAGATGAGGACTCGGAACACTCTGGAGAGGATTACTCATTTGATGTACACGAGCAAAAAGAGAGGTGAGGACTCGGATCATCCTGCAGAGGATTACTCCCTGCATGTACAATACCAGAAAGGTGAAGTGTAGACTCGCATCACCTATCAGAGATTACTCATTCGATGTACACTAGCAGAAAGCGAGCTGAGCACTCGGATTACCCTGGAGAGAATTACTCACTGGTTGTACACAGTGAGTACGAGGTGAAGACACGGATTGCCATGGAGAGGATTACTCACTGGATGTAGACTACCAGAAAGACGAGGTGAGGACTTGGAATACCCTGGACAGGATTACTCATTTGATGGACACTAGCAGAAAGTGAAGTGAGGACTCAGATAACCATGGAGAGGATGACTCCCTGGATGTACTCTAGCAGAAAGGTGAGGTGAGGACTTGGATCACCCTGTGGAGAATAACTCCCTGGATGTACACTAGCAGAAAGCTGAATTCAGGACTCGGATCACCCTGGAGAGGATTACCCACTGGCAGAAAGATGAGGTGAGGATTTAGATCACCCTGGAGCGGAATACTCACTAGAAGTACAGTAGCAGAAAGACTGCCCATATAGAAACATCCGTTATGAAGAGGAATGGTGGTTGGATTCACACTAGCTAAAAGGAATGTTGAAGACGCAGGTGCCCAGGAAAGGAGTCCAGTATGGATGCACACAGTAAAAAATGGGATGTTAGGGCTCACTTGCAAAGCATACTGATGCTTACGAACTAAAGCAGGGCTAAACTCCTGTTCTCATCATGCATGTAGTGCCATGGCTTTTGGCACATTAACTTATATTGTTGAGGGATCCTCATGTATTAATGTTGCCTCAGCAGGAATTTTCAGAGAGTTATATGTGTGATCAGTACAAGTATTCTCCAGAATATAGTGAACTTAGAAAGTGCCTATGAACCATCTGGGAAGCAACATATTCTGGGATTTTAAAAAAGGCATTCATAGATAGCTCTAAATAGCATGAATTAAGAGAAATAAACTGCTTTTCCTTTGCAAGTGAAATATGGCTGGATAAAATGGAACAGTGGCAATCTGCTCATCTCACTCACACTATGCACATGGTTGAATGGCCATCGACTATGTCCTCACCTTTCCCTTCAGCTAGTATGCAACACAGGACTCCTCTTTTAGACTTCCTGAGTCCTCAACTCTCCTTCGACCTAATGTGCAACAAGACACTTCACATCACACCAGTGTTGTCACGACTCCTTTCTGCTAGTGTGCATTCAGACAACACTACTTTCACATAGCACCTGAGTTCTCAGCTTGCTTTGGGGCTTTTAATCACAAGGCATGCCTCTGTGAGAACACCCGACTTCTCACAAAAGCTTTCTACTACTGCCCATATAGAAAGCATTCTTCTCTGTACACACCCGCATCTGCATTTATTCTTTCAGCTAGCTTGAAGGAGACAACACTCCTTCCGTACAGAAACCGAGTTCTCACCTGTACTGTGAGTGTTGTCTGGTTGCACATAGCACAAAGGCGAGGTGATGACTCTCAGCCTGGATAGGAGTACTTGCTAGTTGTACACTAGCAGACAGATGAGGTGAGGACTGGGGTCACCCTGGAGTGAATTACTCGCTGGATGTAAACTAGCAGAAAGGCGAGGTAAAGACTCTGAGCACCCATAAAGGGATCACTCGCTGAATGTAGACTACTAGAAGGATGAGGTGAGAACTCAGACAACCTGGAGAGGAATACTCGTTGGATGTACACTAGCAAAAAGCCAGGTGAAAACTCAAATCACCCTGGAGAGAGGGCAAGGATAACACTGGAGAGGATTACTTGCTGGATGTACGCTATCGGAAAGGCTAAGTTAGGTCTCGGATAACCCTAGAGAGAAATATTCAGTGGATACACAATAGAAAGACGAGGTAACAACTCAATGGATGTACACCAGACAAAAGGCGAGATTAGGCTTGGATAACCCTAGATAGAAATATTCACTGGATACACAGTAGCAGAAAGAAGAGGTGATGACTTGCTGGATGTACACCAGACGAAAGGTGAGATAAGGACTCGAATAACCCTAAAGAGGATTACTCACTGGATGTACACTAGCAGAAAGGTGAGGTGAAGAATCGGATCAACCTAGAAAGGAGTGTTCACTGAATGTTCACTTACAAATATGCGAACTGAGGGCTCAGATCACCATGGACCAGATTACTAGCTGAATGTACACAAGCACAAAGGCAAGGTGAGGATTTGGATCACCCTGGAGAAGATTACTTGATGGATGGACACTAGCACAAAAGTGAGAGAAGGACTCAGATTACCCTGGAGAGGATTAATCACTGAATGTACATGAGCAGAAATGCGAGGTGAGGACTCAGATCACCTTGTACAGGATTCTTTGCTGGATGTACACTAGCAGAAAGGCAAAGTGAGGAATCACGTAATCCTGGAGGGGATTACTCTCTTGTTGTACACTACCCAAAAGGTGAAGTGAGGACACAGATCACATTTCAGAGGATGACTCACTTGATGTACACTAGCAGAAAGATGTGAGGATTTGGATCATCCTTGAGAGGATTACTCACTGCTGTACACTAGCAAAAAAGTGAAGTGAGCACACAAATCACCCTTGAGAGTATTACTTGCTGGGTCTACCCTAGCAGAAAGACAAGGTGAAAACTCAATTACCCTGGAGAGGATTACTTGCTAGATGTACAATAGCAGAAAGGCAAGGTGAAGACTCTGATCGCCCTGGAGAGGATGACTCGCTGGATCTAGACTACCAGAAAGACAAAACGAAGACTCGGAACACCAAGGAGATGTACACTAGCAGAAAGGTGAAGTGAGGACATGGATCACCCTGGGCAGGATTCCTCGTTCAATGTACACTAGCAGAAAGCAAGGTGAGCACTCGGAGAGAAATACTCCCTGGATGTATAGTAGCAGAAAAATGAGTTGATGACTCTCATCCATTAGGGAGAGGAGTGCTGCCTCATTGACACTAGCCGAAAGGAATTTTAATCATGCAGATGCTCTGGGAAAGGAGGATATATGCATGCACACAGTCAGAAATGGGATATTAGAACTTGGTTGAAAAGCATACTGTCGGTTATATGCTGGAGTAGGGGAGCAAGTTCTACTGTCACGGAAGTCGTACTCCTTCAACCTAATGTGCAACAAGAGAACACTTCTTCACATCGCACCTATGTCCTCATGACTCCTTTCTGCTAGTGTGCATGCAGAAAACAGTCCTTTGACAGAGTACCTGAGTTCTGAGCTTGCTTTGGGACTTTCAATCACAAGGCATGCCTCTTTGACAACACCCCACTGCTCACGTAAGCTTTCTACTAGTGCCCGTATAGAAAGCAATGCTCTCCCTACACACCCGCATCCGCATTTATCCTTTTTGCTAGATTGAAGGAGACAACATTCCACCCATACAGAAACCGAATTCTCACCTGTACCATGACATGAGTGCTGTCTGGATGCACATAGCACAAAGGCAAGGTGAGGACTCGGATCACCCTGAATAGGATTATTGGCAATATGTATACTAGGAGAAAGATGAGGTGAGGACAGCGATTCCCCTGGAGAGAATTATTTGCTAGCAGAAGAAGAGGATTACACTAGCAGAAAAGCGAGGTGAAGACTCTGATCACCCTGGGGGTGATAACTCGCTGAATGTAGACTACCAGAAAGATGAGTTGAGGACTTGGAACACCCTGAAGAGAATTACTTGTTCTATGTACACTAGCGGAAAGTGAGGTGAGGACGCAAATCACGCTGCAGAGGATTACTCCATGCATGTACAATACCAGAAAGGTGAAGTGTGGACTCGGATCATCCATCATAGGATTCAATGAACACTAGCAGAAAGGAAGCTGAGCCCTGGGATCACCCTGAAGAGGACAACTCACTGGATGTAAAGTAGCAGAAAAGCGAGGCGAAGACACAAATAGCCCCGGAGAGGATTACTTGCTGGTTGTAGACTACCAGAAAGACGAGGTGACGACTCGGAACAACCGGGAGAGGATTATTCCTTCGATGGACGCTAGCAGAAAGTGAAGTGAGGACTCGGATATCCCTGGAGTGGATTACTTCCTGGATGTACTCTAGCAGAAAGGTGAAGTACTCGGATCACCCTGGAGAGGATTACTGCCTGGATGTGCACTAAGCAGAAAGTTCTAAAAAGCAGTTCTAAAAGAAAAATTTTCAGCACTGCAAGACTTCCTCAAGAGAGCAGAAAGAGAGAAAGTTAACTTAAGGGGACATCTCAAGCAACTGGAAAAAGGAAGAACATTCCAACACCAAACCCAATAGAAGAAAAGAAATAACCAAAATTAGAGGAGAATTAAATGAAATTGAAAACAAACAAAAAAAAAAAATACAACAGACCAATAAATCAAAAAGCTGATTTTTTGAAAAGGTCAATAAAATAGATAAACCTTCAGCTAACATAATCAGGAAAAAAAAGGGTAACATTTCTAATCTCATAAATCAGAAACAACAAAGACGAAATAACTACAGGCTCCTCACAAATCCAAACAATTCTTAATGAATATTACAAAAAACTTTATTCTCAGAAATATGAAAATCTGAAGAAAATTGACCGATACTTGGAAGCTTGTCACCTTCCAAGACTTAGCCAGAATCAAGTGGAAATGTTTAACAGGTTCATATTGAGTTCAAAAATAGTAGTAACCATACAAAACTTCACTAAAACGAAAAGCCCAGGACCAGATGGTTTCACGTCACAATTCTACCAAACCTTGGGGGAGATTAAAGATGGCGGCTGAGTAACAGCTTCCCTGTAACTGGGCTTGGCGAATCTGGGGAGACAAGACATCTCTGGCCGGTGGGACCTGCCTACGATCATCCCTTTGAGGATACAGAGTGCCAGCAAAGGACCTCTGGACCCCAGGAGAAAGACAAAAACAGTGGAAAACTGGCAAGTGGCTGCGTGTGTTCCATCGACCTAATCATGCTGGCAACTGTGAGTACAAGCAGCAGTGAGACCGCAAACTGGAAAACCCTTACTTGTGAACTTTTTTGGTGTTCTTGGACTTGGCACTCAGTTGAGCTGCATTGGGGAGAGCTTGAGCAAAAGTGTGGAGAACTTTGGGCATTGTCTGGGACCCCAAAAGGACCCACTGAGCTGGGCTAAGTGAAAGCCATTGTGTGGAAAAACTGCTCCGGCAAG
>CAUYPK010150856.1:0-43194 GCA_963574355.1 Loris lydekkerianus | reverse complement strand
TTCCTGGCAATTTCACAATTGTGTTGAGACATTTACATTCTACATTTACTAAGTTTCACATATACCATTGTAAGATGCACCACAAGTGTATTCTCACCAATCCCCCTCCTTCCCCCCCCCGCCCCCCCCCCCCCTGCCCCCCTCCCCCAAGGGCCCGGTGGACCCGGGGGTTACACAGTGAAGTGGGAACCCGAAAAAAATTTAGAAAGAGGGGTGACTACATTGGATACTTTTTCTTCCATTCTTGGGATACTTTACTAAGAAGAATATGTTCCATCTCCATCCATGTGAACACAAAAGAGGTAAAGTCTCCATCTTTCTTTAAGGCTGTATAATATTCCATGGTATACATGTACCACAATTTATTAGTCCATTCATGGATCGATGGGCACTTAATATTTAAATAATTAAGTTGTGATTTCTTTAATCACTACCAATATTTATTTCAAAACTATAATAAAGAGTTTTAATCATAAAATCGAAAGCAACAGTGTAAGAATTATCAAAGAAATATAAGAAATATTTACAATGTAGAACAATAATATTAATAGTTGATCTATGCATAATAAAATAATAAAATAAAAATTTATTATTTAAATTAATAAAACTGAAATAGACTACAGTAATAGCATGCAAATGAAAACAGTTGTATTTAGATTTATCTATTTAAAAATATCTTGCTTTTGGGTGGTGCCTTTGGCTCAGTGAATAGGGCATCGGCCTCATATTCTAAGGGTGGTGGGTTCAAACCCCGCCTTGGCCAAACAACAAAAATAGCCGGATGTTGTGGTGGGCACCTGTAGTCCCAGCTACTCAGGAGGCTAAGACAAGAGAATCGGCTAAGCCCAAGAACTGCAGGTTGCTGTGAGCTGTGATGCAATTGCACTCTACTGAGGGCAAAAAAGTGAGATTCTGTCTCTAAAAAAAAAAAAAAATTGCTTTTAAGGAAATTAAAGAAATGCAAACTTTGTGGATTAAATAAAAAGTAAAGTTATGATAACACACAAAAATAGCTAAACTGAAGAATATCTGTTAACCTAAAAAGATCCTTGCATTATTTACTATATTCTGATGCTCTATTAAGCACCAGGAAAACGTACAACGTGTTTTAGTCAGAGAGCTCCAAACAACCAGAACCTATAGGTATGTATATAAAGAGGAGGATAGAAAGATATTCATTGTAAAAAATTAGTCCCTGCAATTGTAAAGACTGACAATACAGAAATTTGTGGGAAAGTAGCCTGAAAAATCTGAGCAAGATTTAATGTTCCAAAATTTCTATATTGTAGTTAGGAGACAGAATTCTTTCTTCCTCAAAAGACTTCAGTCTTTCCCCCTATGGCTACAAAATTATTGGATGAGGCTTGCACCATTGTGGAGGGTAATCATTGTTATTCAAAGTCTAATGATTTATATGTTAGTCACATCAAATAATCCATTCATAACTATCTCTAAACTGACATTTGATCAAATAACTGAACACCATCAGCTAGCCAACTGATTATATAAAATTAACAAATTGCAACCTTTAACATCAAAGTAATCTAAGGAAGAATATGTACTGTTATACTCACTAATTAAAATTTTGCTAGGCCCTATCCAGCAAATTAGAAAAGAAAGTTACAAGGATTTAAAAAGAAGAAGGAAACTTAAAGGTATACTTTGGTGATATTATTGACAACATAAATAATTCAAAGCAAAAAATAAGTTGAGAGAATTAATGAAAATGTATATTTTTGTTGGATATAAGACGACATTACAAAAACATACTGTGTTTCTCTAACACAGCCAGAAAAATAACAACGCAACAACAAATCCTTACCTAAAATTGTTTTCTAAAGGAACCTTATGGAGAAAACAATTCTAATCATTGGACATCAGAATACAGAGGAAAAAAAAAAAAAAAAGATTCTGTAAACTTGTAAATTTCAGAAGTCTCAACATTTTTACAAAAATAATAAATCATAATATCATCAGTCTTGTTATCCAGGATGAGGGAAGTTATAAGAGATTGGAATACTTTCCCTCAAATTCTGAAGGAACTATTTTCCACATACAATATTATAGCCAGTATCACTATCAATTCAATATAAAAGAAAAATAAGTGCATTTTCATACTCTGAAATTCTCAAAATTTGCTTTATCACCCCTTTCTTATTTTCATTAACTTTTTAGAAAATCCATTTGGCAGAATAAGGATTATCATGCATGAACCTTGTATTTTTCACCAGTTAACTTTATTTACCACTAGATTTGTGATCTTGTCTGATATCCCACGATTTACCCAACTTGCTCTATTTATTCTTGAACATTCCTTAAAAGACATAAGCCTGATCTACCATTGGAGAACAACTGGCTTTATGTTGTTTGGGAAGTTTTTGCCAGGTTCCATATTATAACATTGGTTATGTATATATGTATGTATATCTTTTTCTCAGTAAACATTTAGTAGTTAGGGTCATCTCAGTGCTATATGTAGTGAGTAGTATGCATCTATATGGATTTACAGTTTAAGAATCCATCAGTAAGGTAGATGATACTATTTTCCCTTCTTTTACTATTTTCTAATAAGGTTCCAATGAGGAAAAAGACATAATTGCTTAAATAAACAGAAGAACATCCCCTGCTTACATGAATAATAGACTAGAGGAAGACATTTCTCTTAAAGTGGGAGATGAAAGTAGACATAAATGTCTATTTATTCTAAGTCTCATTTAATAGTTACATAGTTTTTTATTTTTTTTTTCTTTTATCTTGTGCTTCCAAATCTATTTGTTGGTGACATGCTATGTTCATAAGTATATGACAATGGATTGGATAATGAGGAGGAAAATCCATAAGGACATAATAATCAAGAAAATGGAATGGAGTGGATGCATGAAGACAGGAAAGAACTTTTGCTATAAGGTACTGTAGAAGCCACCAAGAGCCAGACGACCTCTGAGCAAGATGATTTGCAGCTGGGGAACAGATTCTCGGATGATTGGTCTGCAAGTGCTCCTTGCAGAGAAAGAACCCCAGCCCATGGCGATTCTTAGATAGGTAGTCATTGTCTAATACTTCCCTCACGTGTCCTGCACGGTCTCAATAAAAGGCTACTGTGGAGGTTGCTGGGGCTATCCTGCAAGCAAGGTTAGCCTGCCTCCTGCAAGCTTGGACTTCTAATCCGTGTCACACCTGGTTCCTTCCTGCAGCGATGAAGACCAGGGCCATAGGGGCCTTAGGGGCTGCGACAAGGTACAAAGCTAAAGACCTGAGATATCTTTTTCTCGTCTGCTCTCTACCTAAAGAGTACTGCCATTGCAAGTTATATAAATATTTACATTCAAAACAACATGGTTTTTTAGTTTGTACGTGCAGCTCACTAAGCATACAGAGCATTACTTGGCCTGATCACCCATCTCTGTCACTCACTAGCTATTCTGTGTTGTTCACGTTATTTAAATTCCCCCAACCACAGTTTCCTCACATGTACAAATGAGCAATATTTAACATTACCCCTTACTAAGTACCCAAAAAGGCGATTTTTAAAAGTAATATCCATTATGACTATGCTGTTTATAAAATAATGTACAGTAACATAAATCCCAAACACTTCTAATATTTAGATTAGAATGTGTAATTGTTTAATCTTGCTATTCTGTTTTTTATTTAAATAAAACAAGCAAATAACTTCATTTTCTTCTTAATAAAATAATGCACATTACATTTTATGTCATATTGTGTTCTGCTCTACTTATAAATAAAAGTGAATGCTTTTCATTGGTGTTCTGAAAGAATGATATTACATTAAAGCAGAAAATACTCTAAAATTTTTAAGTCAACATTGCAATTGACTTTTAAATATTATGTTATAACTATAACTGCATGGACAACTGAGTACTATTTCCAAGTGTTAAATGAAGTTTTGGGATATGAAACTATTTCTTGGCTTTTAAATGCTAATAGTGATAACTGTGCAAGTGCAAATGCACCTTAACATGCCGTACTGCTAGAATACTGGAATACATGCAAAACTCCCTAATCAAACTTACTTTATCTTTAACCATAATCAGTATTAGTACCTTGAGTTAACTTGATCTTCTTTCATGTCACTAAAAACTTAAAAAGATTTGTGGATAGGGATGCTACTGAAATTGGGCCTTAATTGGAACTTAATCTCCATAATTACACATAATTGCCCGTGTTTATTACTCATATGATGAGGACACATTTTTCTTTAGCTCTCAGGAAATGTATGATAAAGCAGCACAAACAGCATTAGATAATGAGATTGTATACACTTCACTGACTTTATTTGGTTATGCAGAATTATTATTTAAAGAGAGACAACTTACAATAGAATGGCCTCTAACTTTTCTATGTATAATAACTTTGATAAAATCAAAGATTTTACAATTTCCACACATCTTCTAAACTATATTCACATTCAGATTTAAATTAAATTAAAACTATATAAAATATATTGGTACTCCTATAACCCTCAGTTCTAAAAGAATTAGTAATGCAAGTTTTTTTTATTATTAAATCATAGCTTGTACATTAATGCAATCATGGGGTACAATGTGGTTTATATACAATTTGAAATATTTTCATCAAACTGGTTAACATAGACTTCATGGCACCCTCTTAGTTATTGTGTTAAGACATTTATATTCTACATTTAGTACATTTTACATATTCCCTTGCAAGATGTACTGTAGGTGTGGTCCCACCAATTGGGACCACCACATCTTCCCCCCTCCCATCCCTTCTCTCTCTCCTTTCCCCACATTCTTAGGATATAATTGGGTTATAGCTTTCATATGAAAGCTATAAATTAGTCATAGTAGGGCTGAGTATATTGGATACTTTTTCTTCCATTCTTGAGATATTTTGCTAAAAAGAATATGTTCCAGCTCCATCCATGTAAACATGCAAGAGGTTAAGTCTCCATCTTTCTTTAAGGCTGCGTAATATTCCATGTGCACATATACCACAATTTATTAATACATTCGTCGTGGGTTGATGGGCAATTGGGCTTCTTGCATGACTTAGCAATTATGAATTGGACTGCAATAAACATTCTGATACAAATATCTCTGTTATAATGTAATTTTTTGTCTCCTGGATATATACCTAGTAGAGAAATCGAAGGATTGAATGGCAGGTCTATTTTTAGATCCTTAAGTGTTCCACAAATGAATGTAAACTAATGCAAGTGTTTTGAGACTAAGAGATTAAGTAATACTGAATGGCACTCAAATTGAAGAAGAAGTCAAATTCCTCTGTTTGCTGAATATATTATCTACCTAGGAAAACCTAAACTCCACCAACCCCCCCCAAACAAACAAACAAACAAACAAAAACTTGAAAATTAGATAAATGAATTTAGTAAAGTTTCAGGATGAAAAATCAACGTACAAAAATCAATAGAATTTATATGCACAAGTAACAATCTAGCTGAGAGTAAAATCAGGAAAGAAATTTTATTTATAATAGCTACAAAAATGAATAAAATACTTAGAAGTTGAAAGATTTCTACAAGGAAAACTAAAAAACTCTCAGGAAAGATATTGTAGATGACACACACAAAAGGAAAATCATCCCATATACATTTATCATAAGAATTAATGTCATTAAAATTTCAATATTGCCCGAAGCAATCTACAGACTGACTCAGTGTTATCTCCAGCAAAACACCTACATCATTTTTCACAGAATTAGGAAAAGAAATCCTAAAATTCTTTATGAAACCTAAAGAGATCACAGACAGCCAAGCAATCACATGCAAAATAAGTAAATAAATAAATAAAGATAAAGGTATCACTAGATGCCAAGTTATATCACAAGGATATAGTAAGCAAAACAGCATGGTATAGATACAGATACAGTGGGGCACAACAGGAAACTCAGAAATACAGACAGACGTTAATGCCAAGTGATCTTTGACAGACTCAACAAGAACATACACTGGGGTAAGGACATTCTTTTTAATAAATAGATGCAGGTTGAATAACTAGATGCACAGTATATTTACCATGAGTTAATAAAGGATAGCTGCCATTAGGCATAAGCACCCAGAAGATAATTAATTCCCTTAACAATTAGAATATTGTGAGCAGCTCGTTCATATTATGTAGAAGGTGAGAAATGAGTGATATTCCCACAAACTGACAATTAGTTGAATGAAAGAATAACTTGGAGAACATTATTCACATTATTGTACACACACACTTGAAAAATGCTCAAGTTCCCAGGTATGCGTATGTGTATATATACCGAATAAAAATAATATTTTTATCAATGAAAGTTCATACATTCTAAATACACAATAGAGACATTAAGCTTACTTTTATTTTAAGGACTAGTTTATTCTTGTAATTAATTTAATGTCTTAATAGAGACTACATTAACATAACACAAAATTGTATATTTCTTTTTATATGTATTAAGAATGAAAAAGCAGTAAAATATACAGAAGAGATGAATCAATAAAATTAATTTGTGTTTTGAATGAGTTGATGTTTTTAAGTTGAAATTTCTTTCTATGTTGGTTTATAATATCTATCACACTAAGTTAAAATTCTCATTTTTGGGTAACTTATTTCTAAAATTTATCTAGAAAAGAACTGTTGGGCATCGCCTGTGCCTCAGTGGGCAGGGCACCAGCCCCATATACCAAGGGTGGCAGGTTTGAACCTGTTCCCTTCCAACAAAAAAGTTGCCAGGTGCAGCCCAAGAGTTGGAGGTTGCTGTGAGCTGTGATGCTACGGCACTCTACCGAGGGTGATAAAGTGAGACTCTGTCTCTAAAAAAAAAAATTATCTAGAAAAGAACTGTTAAGAAACTTATCTAATTTTGGTAAAGGAGATAGATGGAGAGAGAAGGACAAAGAAATACATTTGAAAATAATAATTGACTTGCATTTCTAGTTGAAAAGATTCAATATACCTGAAATAATTAAAACTATACAAAAATAACATATCAATAAGCATATAGATCAATGAAATAAAATCAAGAATGAAGAAATAGACCTATCTATGGATGAGGTTTTAGAGTTTATAAAAAATAATTTTTAAATATTTGGCAAAAGGTCATTTAGTCAAACAAATGTGTTAAGGGAATTGCCAACCTAAAGTATACACATAACCAAAATAAATTCAAATAAAACACATAAATTACAAAATAATGTTTGGCATTTATTGGACAATCTCTATATATCAGGAATTCTTCATAGTTCGCTCCCTATATTAGCTGATTTATTTTTCATAAAAGCTTATAAAATTATTTATATCACACTTTTACAAATTAGAAAACTGAGGAGTAGAAAGGTTGAATAAACTTGAAGAATATCACATGGTTAGTAATTAGTCAAGCAAAGTTTCAAAATCAGGAAATTTGACACCAGAGTCTGCTCTCAGAGTCCAAATAAAGCAATAATATTTTAAAATAAATTTGTAAGTCTTGTGTTTTTTATAAAAGTGAAGTGGAGAAAAGTTTCTATGAAATTAATTATAAATCCATAATGAAAAAAACTAAAATATTTGTATATGTTAAAATGTAACAAATTTCTCCCTCAGAGTAAACACCATAAAGTGAAAAGAATGTTAGACTAAAGTATTTGCAAGATAAATGAAATATAGTATTTAACACGTACCATTTAATTTTATTTTTATGCACTGTCACCATATAATTTTTAAAAAATATTTCATGTGGGGCAAAATATACATAAGAAATAAAAATATTCCCAAATATTTTATATGGAAAGACTCATTAACCTATTTGTTCAGGAAATATGTTTGACAAATGGCTGTGGGGATACAAAGATGGGTAAACAAATGCTAAGCTTTTATTTAATTAAGTGATTAATTTTTTGAGGCAGAGTTTCAGTTTGTTGCCCCTTGGTAGAGTACTGTGACATCATAGCTCACAGCAACCTCAAATGCTTGGGCTCCAGTGATCCTCTTGCCTCAGTCTCCCAAGTAGCTGGGACTACAGCAGCCCACCACAATGCCTGGCTATTTTTAGAAATAGGGGGGTCTGGTTGCTGCTCAATCTGGTCTTGAACCTATGAGCTCAGGCTATCCACCGCAGCGACCTCCCAGAGTTGCAGCATGAGGCACTGTGCCGGCCAAATGCTAAGCTTTTAGTATAAGGAAAATTATAGTCTACTGGTTTTTACAAAGAAGCACAGTAGTAAACACATTGGGTTTAAATTAAATGAGTAACTTTTATGAATTTGTTTTTGTATGTTCTCTAAATCACTTTTCAAAAATCATTTATACAATTAGGCATGTTTTCAACAAGAATATTGCCCAAAGTCTTCCTTTTTTAAATGACTATAACTTTTGTCATTCAATTCATGCATGATTTACGTTCAGATTTGTCATACTTCCTTATTACTTGAGTAGAATCAAGAATTAAAATGTCGTAGGAAATATAGTAGAATTTGTTTCTAGCACACTCTTCTAGGTGAAGACTCTTCCTGTTATTTAGGCACAGACATTCTCTAAACAAAAAATAAAAAAATGAGAAAAATTGGAAAACAAAACCAAAATGTTTTGAAGAAATCTGACACACCCCCTGCCATGCTAAAGAAATACTCAGTTATCTTTAAATTTAATGGGGTGCTGAACTATAGAGGAAAGAAAATAGATCTCAATGTTATTAGACATGCTTCAGAATGTTTGTCCTTGACATTATTACATAAAATAACAATGCAGAAATCTAAAGTACATTTATGATCAGCAAATAAAAATTGTTGCCAGAGATTGAAATGCCCCGAGGAGGACAGTCTGACCTTCTCTCATAACTGAAGCATATCGGTAAACAGCAAAGATGAATTAAGATAAACAGTATTGTGAATGAAAGTGAAGTATGTGAATATAAAAGGACTTCTTTTCCAACAAAGTCTATGCAATTACGTATAAAGATACAATACCATTAAATTATATTGTTGCTAAATAATAACTATTATTTCACTAGTTTTCCAAAATTTTCTGGTCAATTTATATTTTAGTGACATACATCGAACAAGCTATCTTGTATTTTGTAATAATGTGTTTCATGACATTTTCTATCAATCCAGAATAGATGCCATAATCAGGATATGACTTCCACCGAAGAGTAGTATGTCCACATGTTTGGGGGATTAAGATTATAAAATATTCATAGTTAATATAATTACCTAACTGAAATAAAAAGAGGCTCTATAAAATTGAATCAATAACCAACTTAACAATGCAATCTTGTCCTTCACATTGTTTTTAATTTACTGACAGAGACATACTTCCAGAAACTAGAAGAGTGTCATTTGTACCCACTTTACTTTTAGCATAAAGTTAGCTAATGAAATCAGATTAATACATTTTTATTTTTGTAATGATTATCGTATAAGATGCAAAGTGAGGTAACTGAAGGAAGAATATGTTCTTTGAAAAGTTTGCTAAATTAGTTGTGATATCCTGGATTGAGTACTGAAAGATGAGAGAAGACATTAGCTGCAAACCCAGTGAAATGTTAATTTACTCTGGAATTGTGTTGGTTGCAATGCGCCATTTTTATTTTATTTTTTTTGCAGTTTTTGGCCAGAGCCGGGTTTGAACCTGCCACCTCTGGCATACGGGGTCAGCACCCTACTCCTTTGAGCCACAGGCACTGCCACAATGTAGCACTTAAAAAATATATATTTTAAATGTACCCTGGTAATGCCAATGCTAACAATAAGGAGAAAATGGGAATAGGACGTAAGCATTTCTCAGTGCAATCTTTTAACGTGTAACTATCTCTGAATTTAAAATTATCCATAATAAGTTTCTTTTACAAATGTAGGGAGTATAAATTTTATTTTAAAATCAAAACTTAAGTGAAACTCAATTATCTGGAAAATAAATTTAATGTATTTTCAAAAAGAAATTATAGAAAAGTACATTGCAGCTGGGCGCAGTGGCTCATGCCTGTAATCCTAGTACTCTGAGAGGCAGGAGGATAGCTTGAGCTCAGGAGTTCAAGATCAGTTTGAGCAAGAGTGAGATCCTGTCTCTGCTAAAAATAGTAAAATTACCAGAGTATCGTGACAGGTGCTGTGGTCCCAGATACTTGGGAGGTGAAGCAGGCAGATTGCTTGAACCCAGGAGTTTGAGATTGCTGTGAAATGGGCTGAGGCCATGGCACTCTAGCCCCAGTGACTGAGCAAAGGCTGTGTCTCAAAAAAGAAAAAAAGTACATTGTAGAGATATTCTGGCAAAAGAAATAATGATGAAAAAGATGTCAACACATCTGCTTGTCTTTCACGTACATGCTAGAAATATTTTAGGTTAATAGGGATAAAGCAAAAGGCTCAAGAAAGTAAGTATATTGTAATCCAAAGATTACAATACATTTATGAGTTAAAAAATCTCTAGATTCTGTCTAAACCGCCTAAGTGTAAAAAATTAATTGTGATAGGACATACATTTTACATATGCTAACACTGGCATAAATAACCTATTTAAATGGAGTAGGGAAAATTCTATCAGAGGGAAAAGTCTGAATGCAGATACCTGTATACAGTTATCTACCGAGAGTAAATAATAAGATGTTATATTATATATATTATATATTATATATAATAATAAGATGTAAATAATAAGATGTTTGGCTTATATTTTCATCCTTCTACTGTAGAAAGGTCTTCATATAAAAACAGAGAGTTTTTTTTTTCTGGCATTATTGTATATCTTTTTGCTGGACTGAAAGATTTATTTTTGGTTCTCTCCCCCTCCCACTTTTCTTCTGTGACTTGACCACTATTATTAAAAACAATAAGCTGAAAAAAAGTATTCAGACAAACAAAAAAAGAAAACCTAGAACCAAGTGTGAAAGCAGAGACTCATGAAAGAATTTGATTTTCTGATTTTTCCTTTACTGGAATATATGCAAAGAAGATAAACAGAAGCTCTGGAAAGGAAGAATCCTTATCCTGTTTCTCAACTAATTTAGTTCCATATTCATAAATTGTTCAAATATCATTCCACTGTTGGCAGTGGCAGCCTAAATCCAACTGCCATGAATGGCTTGATTTTTAATTACTGAAACATAAATGTTTAAGCTGCTTCTGTTTTCAGATGCACAACAAGACCAAGAGTAATAATAATAGTGGAGAGTTAAGGGAAGAGTTAAACTACCTAGAGAAGGATGTCCAAACAGATTAATCAAAAATGAACTAATAGTATCACCTAATATTTATTGTGTGTTTACATGTCAGTCATTGCCTTAAGTATTGTTCTAGTACTATCAAAATTGTAAAAGTGTGCACAATAATCAAAAAACATTTAGTGGTCATAGGATTATGATGACTTTGTTTAACTTTTGGGATGTAATATCAGAATATGCCAATTTATTTCTTTTACTGAATTGAGTTTATTAATACAGATATTATACCCACATGGCACACTTCCTCCATAATAATGAATCATGATATCACCATTATTTCAATTATGCCATGTTGAGAGTGAACTAGGAACATTTAAAGGTAAAATCTAAAAGAAAGAACAGTGGTTGTTTTGAGGTAAATTTTGTTCTTCTCCAGTTTAGGTATTAATGTCATAATCCCTAGTACTTTATAACGTGACTGTGTTTGAACATAAGGGCTTGAAAGAGGTAATTAACGTACAATGAGGTCACTGGGCCGGGGCCTCAATTCAATATGTGGAGGGTCTTCATAGAAAGAGATTAGGACACAAGCATAGGACGCAGGTGGCCATAAACAAGTTAAGGAAATAGACCCCCAAGAAAAGATAAAACAAACAACACCAAAAAAACAAACAAACAAACCTTGAATCTTAGACTTTTAGCATCCAGAACTATGGGGAAATACATTTCTGTTATTTCGACTATACAGTTTGTGGCACCTTGCTGTAGCAGCACTAGCAAACTCACACAATGATAGTGTGTACTGCCAGTGCTGGTGTGCAGAAACACTAACTCAACATTGGTAGAATTTCATACCCTTTGTGTTTTTTCTTAACAAAATCACCAGATCATATACTTTACAGTGATTAAAAATATATTTTGTGATAATCTGCCAACAATGTAGACTTCAATACTTTTTTTTTTTTTTTTTACAACACACGGGTTAATCATTTTTGTCCTTAGTATAGCATATTCCATTCCTCTTCCTTTTTAAAATTTTCTAGAACAGATTATACTTGTATGTTACTATCTTAAACCTGTACCCACTATAATTCCTTACACTTTTTAGCCCACTATTGCCCTTACTATCAATTTCCTAGACACTATTATATGTAACAAAAATATTTAAACAAAAATTACAATGTTCTTTCTTGAGCACTGAATAGAAAAAAAAAAAAAAAAAACAATCCTTTTGTGTAATGGGTGAAAAATACAACTGGAGTCATCTCACATTAAATTTATTTGGTTAATAAACTTAATGTTACAGTGATTGTTTTCACTTGGAAATTTTCTAAACATAAATATAAATTATGGTGAATATGTATATCATTTTTGTATTATATTTTTGTGAAGTAATTGTAATAAGAATTTTTCTACTTTAAGTGACTGAATCATTTATATAAGAAATGTCTTAGCAAATCATCAAATTAATTATAACTAAACTAAAAGTTGGTTCATCATTCACTAATTGTCATACAAACTTAAAAATGTACTATCTACAAAAATATGGTAAATTTGAGATGATAATCAGGTTTGATAATGACAAGAAGCACAAAAGAAGGATTTTGAAAATCTATATGCCAAGTACATTGCTAAGTAATATTTCATTGAATTTCCAATGTAATCCATATGCTAAGTACTATTTGCTATTTGACATCTAAAGAAATTTTGTGTCAGAAGAATTATTTTTTCAAAATCAGATAGTACCTGGTGACACTGAATCTCAAACACAATTTTGTTAAATTTAAACACATGCTTTTTCTATTGCATTGTATAGCCATTCACTCAAAGATTCCTGTGGCAGAATTTTTGTCTATATGAAAATGCTTGCTAGAGATTTGTAGAGGGAAAAGAATAAGCCCTACACTCCGAGGAAGCCTGGGTGTGATAAGCACTCTGCCAGTGGTAAGACAGCCTCTTCCCAGTGCTTTGTCTTAGTCACCCCCTATGGAACCCTTGTTTTTCCACAGAGGCAACAACTGCAGCTGCCTCAACAACATTGGTGGAGGAGGGAGGTAGGAGAGAAGGCCCTGAATGGTGAGAAGCTGGCACCCTGATCACCTTTGTAATAAGGAGACCTCTTGCATACTGCACTACGCTCTGAGCTGGAAGTGAGCCACACTGAATATCCAAGGAGACCCACAGTTCCCCCATGAACCAGTAGTCCTGTAAAGTTGTTGGGGCCCAAGTGGATGCTAGGACGTGTTGGCTGTGGATGTAGCAATGTAGAGACCTGGAGCTGACATTGCTGTTTCTACAATAGCTTAAACAAACAAACAAACAAACAAACAAACAAACAAAACTTACTTGTGGAGGGGAAATGTGATGCACCCTCTCTGCAGAGCCTGGGCTCAATTATCAGTATTTTGGGGGGTTGTAAGCACCTGCAAGCCTAGAAGTGGCCATGCCACAACTCACTCACACCAAAAGCTCATGCTTGGAAGCAGCGATGGCTACGTCTGCAGCATTGTGGAGTTGGAGAAGGAAAGATTCCAGTCTCTGCCTCCAATCCTGACCAATGTTGATGTTGCTCTGGGTCAGGGACACTATCTCACCCTACTGATTTCTCTGCACATACACATCTAAACTAGGAGGGGTATAGACAATTTTGGATCACAAGACAAGATATGTTTGGTGCACTAAATACTCTGCTTTTCTCTGTCATAAAAAGCATCCGTGGCACTTCCCAGTCTACTTGGGGCAGCTCACTCTATGGGTCAGAGCTCCAGAAATATTACTGCTCTTCTGTGTCTCCCTATTTCTTTGTTGTTGTCAGAGGTCAGGTAAATGCTGGGGAATGCTTCTCTGGGACCCAGTGACAGTAAGACTGTGGGGGCTGTGGCTTCCTAGGCAGGACAGAGGTACCTGGTATTTGCACAGGCAATATGGTATCATCTCAGCTTGGGTGTGTGGTGGGAAGAAGTGACCCTATGTGTGAAAGCAGCCCAATTCTGTGCAGCAGAGCCTGGACTCACCAGGGTAGAAGGGCCGTCCAACAGATGGGGACCTGGCAGACTGCCTCAGGTTTGAAAGGAAGAAAGGCAAACAATCCCACCTACTCTTTCTGCTGAACTCTGATCCTTACGGGGTCAGTCGATGCCAAAATCTTGCTGCTTTTTGTTTTGCTCCAAAACTTCTTCCTGTGGCATCTCCAGTAAGGGTAGGTTCTGACCTCCTTCTTCAGTACTTTGCCAGGGCTACACTTCCTTACCTGAGACATTTTCTTCATTGGGGGACAATCTGGCAAATTATGCATCTATTTGGCCATTCAGCCCACTGCCTCCGTCCCTTGTTTTATCTCCAGATTGCTACTAGGCTCATATCTGATATATTCACCAATACCTACTCATCACACATTTTGGTGTGTTTCTCCTGAGAGGCTTCATTAAAAGCTATCAAAAGCTTTAAAGTCTGAGCCTACCTTACTACTTTTTGATTTTTTCCTGTGGTCCCTCAGTATATCTCTGAGGTCACTATTATTATTCATTACCATTATCAATGTAATTTATTTGCATTCTATTATGAACAATTGTTGAGAAGTCTTCCTTTTCAGCAATCTTCAAAGTTGTTCCTCATGAATAAAACATTCTTTTTGGGAGGTGTTTACATTTGTGATTATGGGCACCTCAGCTCACATGACAATTAGAAAAACATTGATTTGCAAACTGTTGCATGGGTCTAGGCAACCTTATTTGGAATTATATTTTACATTCTGTATAATAACCTTTATATCAAAGACAGCTATAAATGAGGCAAATACAAAATTCTATAGAGAATATTTTCAAAAAGGTTAAAATCATTATAATGAAATAGTCATATAGGACAATGAGAAATAAAAAATATTTCTCTCAAAAATATTAGGTGAGATTCTAATATTATCTTCCTTACAAATTAGCTTATAATGATTTAGGACAATTTGCCACTACTCTGGACAAATAGATACTAATGAATATACTGATAAAGACAAGGTCATTTAAAAATGCTTGGCTCATTTAGATTTTATACATTATAATAAAATTCAAATGCCCTGCTTTTGAAGAATTGCAATTAACACCATGCTGAAATGTACTTAACCCATCCCATTATACAAATCCTCTGTATTTATCTAACTGCACATTTTCCAACTATACAACAAAATCATAAAGTTTGTGTTTTATATTAGTTATTCATTAAAACTTAATTTACGAAAAAGTGAACAAATATTAAGGGTACAGATGAATGAATTTTCCGAGTGGTCAGAACTCCCAAAGACCTGTAATGATCACAAAGAAAACAGTATCCTGATCATTCAGTATATACTCATTTATGCCATTACAAACATAATGTTTATAAATTCAATTTCTATATTGTCAATTCACAATTTCAACTTCTCGTCTAAATACCAAATGACATTGCACAAAACGAAATGCCACTATTTATGCATTTATTGTATTGCTATTGGATTAAGGTTTTGAAAGTAGATATAATACTAGATCAATAATTTATTGTACCATATAACATGAGACGTTTAAAACATAGAGTGTGACTTAGAGGGTTTTATAAATTTCAGGTCAACCAAAATTATTTGAGACTTAGTTTTTATTTCTAAAGCATGTATGTTTTGCCACTGAGAATCTTTATACATGTTTTATAAAATTCAGTTCTTGAGATAATGGAGAGAGAAACTTGCATTAAAATCTTCATTTTTTTGAGTGATGAAACTGTACCAGTAGTATTTTATATCATTTTCATAGCAAGTAAATCATAGAAATGATATTCAACCTAGATCTTTTATATTACAAAAACTGTACTCTTATCACTAAAATACATCTGTAAGCATTGTATTGCCTAACTCCACAGACATTACCTTTATTTATTTATTTTTTTGCACCACTTTAGAATACTCTATGATGCTATACAAGTCCAAAGTCCAATTTCTTTATTGATTCTCTTCTCATTAAAAATTAGATCCTCTTTGAAGTTAGTCCCTGGGGCAATTATGATGTAAAAATCATTGTTTCTGAATTACATGTCTCCAAATAAATGAAAGACAATAGACACATTAACATCTATTTAATTGCATGCGCATGGTATTTCAGCATATAATTACATACAAATCAGTTTTGATGAAATCGTATACTGACAGAATGCTACTTTCCTCGTTTTGCTCATGTTGGCCGATTCAGCATTCATTGTGGCTATACAATGTGGCTTTGCACATCTACTTTAGCTAAATTTGTATTGTATGAGGCTTGTGAATTTTTACTATTGTTCCATCCCCATTGATATTATCTAATTTGGTGTGCTATATTTTCCCATCTGATATATTTACATTTTTATTGGCAATAGAAATTCATGACAAAAACATAGAGATTGAGTTAAAACAAGGAATCAGGTGAAAAATGCATAGATATTGTGCTGAATCACTAAGTTCTACTGTTTTGTTATCTTGTCTTATCATATCTAATATAAAGTTTTACTGCTTGGCACAATCGTTTCCCTTTCTCTCTATACTATACATAGCAATATAAATTATCTCACTGAGCTTTTTGGTATTCTTTACATAAGCATTACAGAACACTATACTAAAATGTTAAACCTTTTTTGTGAACCTCCCGTATTTCATAAAGGCAAAAAATTTCTAAAAAGAAAAATAATGCAAATCAATTTTGATGAAGATTATTATGTGAAATATAAAAAATAAATTTTCTTTGCCCCCTTGTTTCTAACTTCTATTTAAGGGGGAATGTTGAAGATCTATATATCTACTTATCCCTTATTGTTTATTGGTCATGTTTCTTTGGAAAACCCAAACTATCAGCATTATGAAGATACGAAGTGAGGTAACCAGGACAACAGCGAGTATGTTACTAGATTGTCTCTAAAAGTAGAACAGTGTAGAAACAAATAAGTTCTATATGTTGTACTTAATTTATAATGTAGATTAGTAGTAAAAATAACTCTGTTGCTAATAATATAATTATACATTATTAACTTATTAAGTTCAGATACTTAGTTTTAATCTGCTACTATTAAAAGCATCAAAAGCAAATTAAAAATTTCACAGAACCTTTGTTGATGTTTGTTTTAATTTAAATGATAATTCATGTAATTTTACTTTTGTTATAATTTTAATAACATTTATTATTCTTGCTATATGTGTGTTTTTAATAATACTGTAGGTTAAAATAGCTGAAATTAATACATTTTGGACATATTTTTATATTGTCAGTAATTTTTTGAAGTATTCTTTGTTTACTATTCATATTAACCCTATGAGATAGTACTACAGTTTCAGTGGCCGCTCTAGAACTCATGTTGAAATTTGAATGAAATGTCACCTTGCTGAAAGGTGAGGCATTTGGAAATGATCTGCCCTTATGAACAGATTGATTGATTAACAAATTATCTTGGAGGAGAACTGGTGGCTTTATGAGATGAACAAGAGAGACCTGAGCTACCATGTGAACACCATCAGCCTTCTCATCATGTGTTACCATGCACTGCCTCGGGTCTTTTCTCTGAGTTCACACCTGCAAGAAGGATCTCACTAGTTGTTGCCATTGACCTAGGACTGAACCTTCAAGCTGTACAAAATGAATTCCTTTTCTCATAAATTACACAGTTTCAGATATTCTTTTTGTGTGTATGAGACAGAGTCTCACTCAGTTGCCTCAGGCTAAGGTGGTCTCAGCCTATCTCACAGAAACTTCAAACTTCTGGGTTCAAGGTATTCTCCTGCTTCAGCCTCCCAAGTAGCTGAGACTGTATCAACCCTGAAGCCTGGCTAATATTCTATTTTTAGTAAAGATGGGGGAATCTCACTCTTTCTCAGGCTGGTTTCTGACTCCTGAATTCAAGCAATCCTCCTGTCTCAACCTCCCAGAGTGCTAGGATTAAAGGTGTGACCCATCACACCAGGCTCAGATATTCTTTTTAAGTAACAGAAAATGTACCAAGATAGGATGTCTCACTTTCTCATTTTCATATTTAAAAACTTTGGTATAGAGTGCTTATGTTATGCCAAACACACAGAGATTGCAGATATTTAGGACAAGATTTGGCCCAATCATTAATACTTATTTAGCATACATATATTTAAAAGATTTTTGCAAATTTAGAGTACAAATTGAAAAATATTTGATCTGCTTCTTTTTAGCAGACTCTATCCATGGGATAGTATATGTAGGATTAGGACCATTTCATTATTTTGACATTTTATCTTGTAATTTTAATTTTTTAATATTGACAACAATATTACTTATTATATATAATGAATGGGATCTTGATTAATAAATTTGAGATGTAACTGAAGAATTGCCATACTAAATGACAGAATTTACTGCAATGAGAAAGACACTATTGCTCCTTTTTAAGAATTCAGGAATGTGTTTTTGATTGAAAAATCCTGTGATCCTTACTCTTCTTCTGCTTCAGAATTATATCTATGTCTATAGAAGAAATTAAATATGAAAGTTGACTTGTATATCTATTTTATTAATTTCTTTGTTTATATGAGAATGCCAAATATAATGCTAATTTCTGTATGAAGATTGATCAGTTTCTAACCAATCAAAGGGACAATTCCTTGGCTTGGTGCCTGTAGCTTAATGGCTGGGGTGCTAGCCACATACAACGGAGCTGGCAGGTTTGAATCCAACCCAGACCTGCCAAATAATAAGGACAACTACAACCAAAAAATAGCCAGGTGTTGTGGTGGGCACCTGTAGTCCCAGCTACTTGGGAGGCTGAGGCAAGAGAATCGCCTAAACCCAAGAATTTGTGATGCTATGGCACTCTACCCAGGGCCACACAGTGAGATTCTTGTCTTAAAAAAAAAGGGGGGGGGGACAATAACAATTCCTCCACATACAGACCACTTTTATTACTTCATCTTATGCCTAAAGAAAGGTAGAAAATGAAGACAAAAGCAAATCAAAAATCCTTACTAGATTTTTAGGTTTTAATGATAATCTAGATTAAAATATTTGTATATAATGACTTTTTAAATTATTTTTATATTTAAGTGACAGTTTTTCTGACTTTTTTTTTTTTTTTTCATTCCAGGAACTAACTGCAAGTTCATGCTTTTCAAAATTGAACACTTGGCTAAGAGATTGTTCTAAGAAAGTTCTAAGAAAGTTAGAACTAAACCACAAAAAAGGTTTTTCAGAATTTTACGTTTCCTATGGCCAACATAAAAGAGTAACACAAACTTGATGGTTTCAAAAAGTATTGTTTCACAACTCTGGAATCCAAAAGTCTAAGTCATGGTGTCAGCAAGTCTTTGACCTTAGAGAGAATAAGGGGTAAAATCTTCAAGAAGCTCTATCCTCGCATATGGTGGCTGCTGGGAATCCTTAATAGCTCTTCGTTTGTGACAATATAATTCCCATCTCTTCTTCCATCATCACATGGTCTTCTTTGTCTCTTCTTTTCACTGAACAAATTGTGCTTAAAAGCATTACTAGTTTGTACCATTATAAATAAAATGGAAAGACTCACTACAATACTTACTAACTTAACTCTAGAATTGCTGAAAAGCTTTGTTTTGGTCACTGTGATCGTGAAATCCTTTAATTTCATCCTACATGTATCTGTGAAACACCAGAAAAATAAAGTTTAGAAATAAATTATTTTCATCTTTTAAAAAAATAATCCATTAGTTAAAAATTGTTAAATTGGCTTTGATTGTGTTTGCTCAGCTTAAGGGTACAATTATAAAAATGGATTTTATTATGGATATATTTACAAACAATTCAGAATAAGCATAATGAAATGACCTCCTAATGGATTAGTAATATTCAATGGCACACAATTTACCATTTGGCTCATAGTCACAATTGGGCATTAAGTTTGACTTGCTATGGCAATGGTGACATTAAAAATGTTGCCTTATTCCTTTGGAAAAGTAGAGGCAAAATTATTAATTGGGAAATGTCAACAAAAAATATATCAATATGAACATTAGGAGAATGAGAATATAAAAATCATATTAAAAGTCCTTCCTAAGAAATGAAAGTCATAACATAAAATGGAAGCATAGTGCTTGTTCTCAAAAAGTAATTTACATAGCTCTAACATTTGTAATTGGTGAATATTTAAAGTTTGTAACAAATCAGTTTTTAAAAAAATTCACATCTAATTTTACATGCTTCTATATTACAGAATGAATGGAGATACTATGTTCTGATGGCTTGGATTTTTATCACTGAAGTAAAATATTCTTAGAGATTTATTATGAAACAAGTCACTGTTACTACAGAACTAAATCTAGCTTACAGTAAAGACATATCTTTATTATAATGTCATATTTAGTCCAAAGGTCATGTCATAAATTAAAGCCGAAATTAGTCCAGCAGAGTCCCATTATTTTTTCTCAGCATGAAATTTTAATAATATGACTTTGACTGACCTTTTTCACTATTGTTTCAAGATATCTTGTTAATATTTCTCTTTTGCATTATCACTTTCTCTCCAACATATACTTTTTTCCTGTAAAAAATGTATCATAGCTGCAGCTGAATTGTATTCAGCTTGCCATCTGTTGAGCATTGGGATTCAGTTGAGAATGTTGGCAAATCTATTCTGCAAGAACATTTTCCAAATGACCATTCTTCCTTAGTATAGTCATTCATAAGACCATATTTACATGTGGATGCTCAAGCATTTGTGAAAAAAATTTACTATATTCATAAAATAATAATTTCTCTAAGTAAATAACTTGTCACTATTAAGAATATTTAATAACTGCCTCCATGTGCTGAGCATGTGTTGAAATTGTAACTAAACACTGTGGGTTTTTTGTGTATTCTAACTGAAGTAAGGAATAAAATATTCAGAAAATCAATATTAATAGTTATTAAAAAAATAGTTTATCTGCAAGATAGTTAGTTTTAGTGAGTTATATTTAAGCATAAAATGTTTATATTAATGTTCTCTTATCAAGACATTGTATGCAAGTTCTTTTCTTGTCCTAGTTTTACTTGTATAATTTTAGGAGAGTTTGAAAAATGTATATTCTAGTTAACATTTGAAAAACTATATACAATGCATAAATATTTATCAATAAAAATGCTTTTAGAATACCATCATATAGTTTGTTTTCATCAATTAAAACTAATTGGTGGAATTTTTTATGTCTAAAAATATAATTTTTAAGTGAATATGTCCTAGTCATCTACTAACAATTAAAAAAAAATCTCTACAGTTATTTAAAGTTCCGTTTATGTTTTTCCCTTGATCCAGATTTTGTTTATTTATTTTTACTTCAGTTTAATGTGAGGGTACAAATAACCAGGTCCTAGTATTTGAGTTTTTTAGGTAGAATCCCTCTTGCAGTTGTGTCTCGCACCCAAAAGACTTGCCATATACCCTTAAATAATGCCCATTAAGTGTGATTACCCCAAGTTTTCCCTACCTCCCTTTTTCTCACTGCCTTGTTGACCCTCCTCTAAACTTGAATTGAATGTGTTTTTCTCTTATGTGTGTGTGAATTAGATTGTCTGTTGGTTTCATATTAGTATTGATTACATTGGATATTTACTTTTCCATTATTGTGATATTTTACCACGAGGAATGTGTTTAAACTCCAGCCAGGTTAAAAAAAAAAAAAAATGATGTAAAGTCTCCATCTTTTTTAATAACTGAAGAGTATTCTATGTTATACATATATCACAGTTTGTTAATCCATTCCTGGATTAGTGGGCATATAGGTTGTTTCACGTCTTGGCAACTGTAAATTGAGCTATTATAAACAATCTAGTGCAAATGACTTTATGATAAACTTATTTACTTTTCTTCTGATGCCTAATAGTGGGATTGTGGAGTCAAATGGGAGGTCTAAACTGAGTCTCCATACTTTTTTCAAAAGAGGCTGTATTAATTTGTAGTCCCACCAACAGTGTAAAATTGTTCATTTCTCTCCACATCCACACTAGCATCTGCAACTTTGGGACTTTGTGATGTGTGCGTATCTTACTAGGATATGGCAATATCTCAGGGTGGTTTTGATTGGCATTTCTCTGTTGATTAGGGACAATGAGCATTGTTTCATATATTCTGTTAGACATTGATCTGTCTTCCTTAGAGAAGGTTCTCTTCAACTCTTCCTGAGTGATAGATGGGATTGTTTGCTCTTTCATTGATGATTAAGTTCTGTATAGAATCTAGTTATCTCACCTTCGTCAGATCCATAATATGCAAATATATTTTCCCATTCTAAAGGTTGTCTTTTTGCTTTCTTGTGTCCTTAGCTGTGCAAAAGATTGTTAGTTTAATTATATTACACTTGTTTATTTTTGTTGTTGTGATTGCCACTGAAGCCTTCTTCATAAAAGCTTTCATAAGACTGACACATTCAGAGTTTTTCCCACACTTTCTTCTAGAATTTTTGCCATTCCATACCTTAGATTTAAATCTTTTATCCATCTTGAGTCAATTTTTGTTAAGTGGTGAAAGTTGCAGGCCTAATTTTAGTCTTTTATATGTGGTTATCCAGTTTTCCCACCATTTCCCATCCTATCCAATAAATTCCTACCATTTATTGGATAGGAATTCTTCTCCCCAGTGTATGTTTTTGTTTGTTTTATCAAATATCAAATGGCTATAAGAGACTAGTTTCATCTCTTGGTTTTCTATTGAGATTCATATGTCTATTTTTATTTTTATTTATTTATTTATTTATTTATTTTATTTTTTTTACTTTTATACCAATACCATGCTGGTTTGGTCACTGAAGACTTAACCTTAAGTTTGAAAGTGTGACGCCTCCAGCTTTGTTTTTATTACTAAAAATTAACTTTGCTATATGTGTTTTTTTTTTTTTTTTTTTCCTGTTTCCATACAAAATAAAGAACTGTTTTTTTTTTTGTTGTTGTTGTTGTTCTTTTTCCAGTTCTTCAAAGTATGATGTTGGTATTTTAATAGGAATTGTATTGAATCTGTAGATTGCTTTGGGAAGTATGGACCTTTTAACAATGTTGATTCTCTCCAGCCAGGAGAATGGTGAGCTCTTCCATTTGTTAATGTCTTCTGCTATTTCTTTTCTTTGGATTGCATGATTTCCTGTGTAGAGTTCCTTCACCTCTTTTCTCAGATATATTCCTAGATATTTCATTTTCTTTGAAGCAACTTTGAAGTGAATTGTGTCTTTGATTAACTTCTCAACTTGGCTGTTTTGGCATATACAAAGGCTACTGATTTGTAGACATTGATTTTATACCCAGAGATGTTACTGTATTTCTTGGTGACTGCCAGGAGTATTGTAATTGAAACTCTGGGATTTTCTAACTATAAGATCATATTATCAGCAAAGAGCAAGAGTTTGATCTTCCTGTCCCCATTTGGATGCCCTTTATAGCCTTCTCTTCTGTGATTGAATTGTCTAGAACTTCAAGCACTATGTTGAATAGTAGTGGAGAGAGAGCACATCTTTTGTTGGTTCCAGTTCTAGGTGGAAAAGCTTTAATTTTTATTTAATTCAGTATGTTGGCCATAGGTTTGTAGTAGATGGCTTTATCAGTTTTAGAAAAGTGCCATCTGTGCCCTTATTCATAAGTTTTCTTGTGAGGAAAAGAAGCTGAATTTTCTCAAAAGCTTTTTCTGCATCTATTGAGAGCACTATATGGGCTTTGCTTTTGGTTCACCATTGATGTGGTGAATTACATCTATGGATTTGTGTATGTTAAACCATCCTTGCATTCCTGGGATGAAGCCTACTTGATCATGATGTATAATTGTTTTAATGTGTAGCTGTCATCCATTGGGTAAGATTTTATTGAATATTTTACAAAAATATTCATAAGAGACATTGGTCTGTAGTTCTCCTTTTTAGTTGGATCTTTTTCTGGTTTTTAAAACAAGGTGATGTTTGCTTCATAAAATATGTTGGCAGAGGTTCCTTCCTTCTCAATGTCTTGTAATTGGTTCAGCACTATAGATGCAAATTCTTCTTTGAAAGGTTGATTAAATGTTGGCGGGAAACCATCTAGTCCAGGGCTTTTTTTAATGTTGGAAGCTTTTCTCTTTATTCTTAGATCTCAGTGCTTGACATTAATCTGTTCAAGAGACCTATTTCTTTTTTGTTAGGTCTAGAGAGAGGGTGTGATTCCAGGTATTAGATCATTTTCTCCCCATTGCCAAATTTCTGAGTGTAGCATGTCTTGTAGTAATCAGAGATAATCCAGTATATTTCTGTGATACCTGTTGTTATTTCACCTTTTTCATTTTTATTTTCAGTTATTAGAGATTTTACTTTTATATTTCCAGTTAATCTATAAATAACTAGTTAATCTACAAGTAATTGATTAATAAGGCTAATCAATTTTATTTATCTTTTTGAAGAACCAATTTGTTTAATTATTTTCTGAATGATTCTTTTGTTATCTATTTAATTTATTTCTGGTATAATTTTGGTTACTTTTCTTCTTCTATTTTTGGGATTAGATTTCTCTTTCTTTTCCATTTTCTTAAGATGGTTCATTAGGTTGTTGATGTGCTGTCTTTCTGTTTTTCAGATGTAGTCATCTAATGTGATATATATCCCTCTTAAGACTGCTCTTACAGTATCCCATAGATTTTTGGTATCTTGTAGCTTCATTGTTGGTATGTTTGAGTAAGTTAATGATTTTCTCCTTTATCTCTTTCTTGACCCAACTGTCAGCTTAAGGTTTTTTAATTTCCATACCTTTGTGTGGGGATGACAGTTTTTGCTGGAGTTGAATTCCTCCTTTATTGCCTGTTGTCTGAGAAGATATAAGGTCTAAGTTCAATTCTTTTAATTTTGTTGCATTCTTATTTGTATCCTAAGATATGATCTATTTTGGATAATATTCTATTGACTGATGAGAAGAGCATATATTCTTTAGCTTTGGGATGGTGTGTTCCATATATGTCTATGTAGCCCATCTTTTCTAGGGTCATGTTTAAGTCTCTTGTATCTTTCTTTCTTTTGTATTTAGAAGATCTACCTAGTTCTTCCAGGGCTGTTTAAGTCTCCTGCTATTATGCTGTCATGTTGCTCAGACCAATCAAGGTCTATTTTATAAGTTGTAGGCATTTAAGTTAGGTGCACATACATTTATCTTCAAAATGTCCTCCTGTGTATTGTTCCCTTGCCCAGAATGAAGTGACCATCTTTATATTTCTTAACTGCAATTGCTTTAAATCCACTTGTATCTATAAATGAGATTGCAATCCCTTCTTTCTTCTGATTTCTATTTGCCTAAAAGACTGTTTTCCTTCTTTTTACCATGAGTCATGCTTTGTGCTTCAAGAAAGGGTAAGAGTGTTTCCTGTAGACAGCATATGATTTTTTCTTTTTTCTAAACAGGCAATCTCTGCCTCTTGAATGGAAAATTCAAGCCATTAACAGATTCTCACTTTATCGCTCTATGTAGAGTGCCATGGCATCACACAGCTCACAGCAACCTCTAACTCCTGAGCTTAAGCGATTCTCTTGCTTCAGCCTGCCCAGTAGCTGGGACTATAGGTGCCCACCACAACGCTTGGCCACTTTTTGTTGCAGTTTGGCAGGGGCCGGGTTTGAATCCACCACCTTGGTATATGGAACCAGTGCCCTATCCATTGAGACACAGGTGCTGCCCTCTCTATCAATTTTTAAGCTTAGTTTAGCAGGATGCAGAATTTTGGGCTGAAATTATTTTGCTTAACAAGGTTAAAGTTGGATGACCATTCTAATATGGGTTCAAAAGTTTTTGGTGAAAAGTCCACTGTCACTGTGATGAATCTGCCTCTGTAGATTAGTTGGTGCTTACACCTGGCTGCTTGCAGAATTTTCTCTTTCATCTTGACTTTGTGCAGGTTCATGACAATATGCACTGGAGAAATTATGTTTGAGTAGAGATAACCCAGTGTGCCCTCTAAAAGGTGTGTTTTGTAATCATCAGTTAAACCTAGGAAATTTTCATATATTATATTATCCTGTAGGGCCTCTATTCCTTTGGGACATTCTGCTCCACCTTCAAGGAACCCTGATTCATATGTTTGAACACTTTGTGAAGTCTCATAATTCTCTGAGCAAATGTTCTGCTTTCTCTTATTTCTTTTCTTCTTCTTTAACTGCCTGCATTACCTCAACAGCTGTATTCCCAAGTTCTGAGATTCTTTCTCCTCCATAGTCTAATCCATTATTGATACTTTCTATTGCATCTTTAAGTTCCCAGACTGACTTCTTCAATTCCGTAAGTTCTTCCATATCCTTTCTATATTCTTTTTATCTTTCATCCAATTTTTATTTCCATTTTTCCACTTTCTCATTAATTCCTGTATTGCCTATTTGCAACCTAAATCCTGCTCTCAAGTACCCTTCTAACTCTTTCTCTCAAGAAGCTGGGAATATAGGTACATGCCACCACACCCAGCCAATTCCTTTTTATATATTTTTGTAGAGATGTTGCTATGGCCTAGGCTGTTCTTAACTCCTGGTGTCAAATAATCCTCCTTGCTCCATTTCCCAAGTGCTAGGATTACAGGGATGAAATACCATTAACAATGTGAAAAAATTTTAAATGGGTGCCCGATTAAAAATGATAGATACTGAAATGCAGCAGTGTAGCATCCCTTTGACACCAGTGATAATGTTAACAAAAATTGGTCATTCTACAAATTAAAAGACAAAGATGCTGCAGTGATAATGTTAACAAAAATTAGTCATTTTATAAATTAAAAGATGAAGATGCTGTCCTGATGCTTCCTAATCACATTTCGGATTATTTATTCAGCAATAGACTTATTAACTGAAACCACACCACTCTTAGCATCAGCTGCTCTTTATTCAGTTCCCCAGCCATTCTATTTCATATATTTTGGAAATGGCATTTCTTCATATTTATTTTTCACAATTTTAATGTCACTTCTCTAGAGAAAATTACTCATTATATACACTAAGTCAAAACTTGCACATATGTATTACCAGTATTCCCCACTTTTTCTATTAGCATTTACCACTGTTTTAATATGCTTTATTTTTGTAATCATATAATGCATACATATCATAGAGTGAAAACTCCCTGATGCTGCGAATGCATATAATTTGTTCAAATTTTTATCTCTAGCATTTAGCATAGTTTTGGTTCATTGATGTTGCTAAGTAGCCCAATACTTTTGCAGAGAGAAAACAAGATAGGAAAGCAAATGTACCTTTATCATCACTAGCAAAGAAGATAAGTGAACAGTTCTCTTTGCCAACTAGAGTAGTCACTTAAAAGTAAACTAGGAGGAGAATAATTCATTTCTCTTATATTCATCACTCTTTTTTCATTAGATTAACTAATGATTTTCTGACTTATAACTATTAATTGAATTACATCTACCCCAATTTCATATTTTTATGTTGTAATATTAACTCATATGTGACTGTATTTAAAGATGAGTTTTTTAAATACCTGGTTAAGTTAAAATGAGATCTTTAAGATCTCTGATCTAATACAATAATGTCTCATAAGAAGAGGAAATTTGTATATATGGAGAGATACTACACCATAAACTGACAACAGAGGAAAGACCATGCAGGGATACAAGAAGAAGGTGGCCATCTGCAAGACAAGGAGAAATGTCTCAGAATAAAGTAAACATGCCAACATTTTGATCTTGAACTGCTCCATTCCAGAACTGTGGGAAATATACTTTTGTTTAAGTGACTCAGTGGAGGTACTATGTTATGGCAGCAATAGCAGAATATGATTCTCAATGCTCTTTATTCATCAGCACACTAGAAATTCTAATTATAATTTATATAAGTGCCACATAAACAAAATTTAATGCATGATAAATTCACATTTGAATATAATCTCAGATATGATTTCTGAAAAATTGTACTTTTGAAATATTTTTCATTTTTCCCATTTTGTTTCAGATTGTAGAGTGAGGGTGTATGTGGGTCATTACAAAAGTTGTGAGAACACAAAAATTAAAATATAAAATCTGCGTGGACAGAAAGAAATGAATTCCTCTCAATAACATGGATAAACTTATTAAGCTGATACTTGCATGAGTAAATCAGAAAGGACACTGTCGACTACTTGTTGGAAGTGAAATAATGAATGATAACATAGTCAGTCTCAAAACATTCATAGTGAATGTTTGATCTTGAACATTCATGATCTTGTACATGTTTGTTAGTTGAGGAAGGAGAAAAAAATGTTGTGGCAAAGAAATATTTTAATGCCAAATGTAATAAATTATAAATGTATTTTTGCAGCTAAAGTACTATATAATAAATGTTAGCAAAGTTTATTATCTTCAGTGAACACATGATTGCAAGAGGGACTTTACCTAACAATTGCAGTCAGTGTAACCTGGCTTATTGTAACCCAAATTAAACCCCATCAATAAAAAAAAAAAAAAAAAAAAAAGAGGAAAAAAAAAAAAATAACCTCCTAGCATTCTAACATTCCTAATCTCCTAAAATATAACCAGTTAGATTTTTTAAATTCCCTTATTGAATGTTTACATTAGTGAGACACTAAAAACTTTGCTTTGTGTTTGTTTATATATTTTTAAAAAAGAGAAGTAAATTTTTACATTGTTAATTTTACTGTATACCCAGTCTATGAATAGCACTTCACCTATGGCTTAAAATAATGTAGTATATAAGCCTAATGATTTTAAATGGTAATTCACTTTTAAATACTTATTTTCACAAAGTAATTTTCAAAGTACCAATCACAATTGTATAACTTTGATTTTTAAGGCCTGTGATAACTTTTAAAATATTCTATATCTCTATTGTGCAAAGTTGTCAGAGGAATACAGCAAAGAAAATCAAATAAGAGTCTTGAAGACTTCTTAGACTTTTCTGGGACACAGAAATGTTAAAGAAATCAAATGTGCCAGAGGGACATGTCACACTTTAAAATAAATTCTATTTATGGAAGCCAACCTATATACTATTTTTTATTTTATAAACCTAAAATTTCAATGCACTTTTATATAGGATTTATTAACATGTGATTTTAATTACTTATTTAAACCTCAAAATTGTATTTCTTAGAATACTAGTATATTCATTAGCATATTGTGAAATATGTCATAAATAATTTAAGCTATAATTGTCAAAATAAGTCAAAAGATCCATTTGTTTTCTTTGCTTAATTTTTTATGTGTGTAATTGCTTCCTTACTAATCTACACAATCCAGAAAATAAGACTCCTTATCATTTTAGTGACTTAATGTGCATCATTACAACTTGACTGATTATATAAAAGGAACACTCTGATTATATAAAAGGAACACCATCAAAAATTTAGGCTGTCATTTAGATATTTTTTAAATTCACTTAATTAAAGTACCTCAGGAAGTACTAAAGAAAAAAGTTCAAACAGAATATTAAAATTGATTTCCTATCATTGAAACAATTCCACAGCAATAAATTAAGATAAGAGCTGGAAATGATAATATCAAATTGATTCAAAGCATAGTTATAAGAAGAAAAGAAAAGCTACCTATGCCTATGGTTGAAGTTTAGCAAAACATGGGTATATAGATTCCAAATACAAATTGAATTTTTAAATTTTTATGTGTGATTATTATCAGTACCTAGTAGTTGTTTATCTGTATAGGATGCTAGGATGTTTTGAAACAGGCATACAATGTGAATTATTCAAAACAGACTTTTTAAGGTATTCATCACCTCAGTCACGTAACATTCTTTGTGTTAGAAAAACATTATAATTCCACTTTTTTAGTTATTTTAAAGTATATCATAATTGATTATAGTCATTTTGTTGTGCAATCAAATATTATTCATTCTCTCATTACATTTTTGCATCTATTAACCATCCATACTTTCTAATGCTTAAAGTAGAAAACCAAAAATAAGGTCCAGAATTCATTTCCAGTTCTGTAACTTACTCAGTGTGTGACTTTTCATTAGTTCTTTTAACCATGTTTAACTTATTCCTTATCTTATACCTGCCATTAAGTTTTGTCACATGAAATTCTGTGATGTTATTTTTAAGCACCACATCTATTTAAAGATCAGTCTCAGGGCTATCAGTCATTTTTAATCTTATCAGCATATCACTCACTGAACGAAATATTTTTGGTTTAAGCATTCTTTTCTATAGAATTTATTCCAGGGACTTGTAAATGAGAAATTTTTATGGCTGCCTGGAGGCAAGCACTCTATGCTTGAACACATTTTGGTCTATTATATTGCATATGGAAGATGTTAATCTCCTGAGTAAGATATTGTTTGGATGATGTGAATCGTCTCCATGTGAATTTAACATTCCCATTCAGATGAGAGTAGTCCATTTTCTTTTCTGTTTAAATACAGATTCAAACAGTAGAATTTTAGATTATGACATTTATCTCAGGGTTGGTACTGGCTGGAACCACTGACAAATGGCCAATTTGTACTTTATAAGTATTCTACCCAAACATAATCTCAAATTTCACTGTAAGCAAATTTAGACTGGCTAATGATAAATTTCGGTAAATAAATACAGTGCAGAAACTATACTAATATAGCATATGTGTAGAATATATAATAAACACAACATATTAATTCTTTCAAGTATGCATGTAAGCTGTTAATATATTTATGGAGAAAGAGAGTATAATGGAATGTATTTAAAAACTTTGAAAATATTAACAGCAATATAATTGATGAATATAATATACCAAGAAGTTAACTGTCCAAATATTTTCAAGATTTTGGCCCTTAAACTTCACTACACATGGACAAATGGAGGATATAACTTCCAAAGTTTGTTTATTTATATTGCAGAAGAAATACAAGTATTATTATAATTGTAAATAATATTTTGTGATCTGGTCTTAGAATAAAAATTGAAACATATTTTATTAACCTCAAGTCTAGACTTCTGTATATTAAAACGTATCTAAAATTGCTAAATTGCTGCTTTCCAAGAATTATTTACATATGTGTACTTTATAACTTTTTTTTTCTAAAGAGACTTGAGCCTTTGGGTCATTGATAGAAAACTGAATGAAAATTTCACACTGATTTTAGAAAGGTCATTAAAAGTTATGACTGAGTATTTGCAAGAACAATTGGTTGAGGACATTATTTTTTCTATTTTAAAGTGAAGCTAATTACTAGAAGAATAGACTTTCCTCTCTTTATAACAGAAGTCTACCTGCCCTTTTCTAGGGGAGAATGTATTTTGGGTTGTACTTTAGTATATACTTTGGGTTCCATTACATATCACTTGCATCAGTATCCAGCTTCAAATGATCTGTTCTTCCATTGCAACTTTGATTATAAGAACTCTGTTCAATCATTTTCATGACCATCAATAAATTCTTAGTCATTTTATTAAATCAAGTGAAACACAACCTATTCAAAAGTAAATCAAACTAATTCGAATGCAAACTACAAGTAAACAAAGAAAAAATTTTCATACCATAAACCTCTTTATAGTAAAATTCTGATAAAATTATAGGTATTTAATATCTTAATTACCTTTGATTTTTATTTCACAAACTCTAACTGGGTTTATTTCCTCAGTATTTGACTGAAAGTCAAATCACATTGTTCATGATTCCTCTTCTGGAAATTCATATGCTTTGAAATTACTTATGAATTATAGATTGAATAGACTATTTTTATCAAAAACAGGTTCACAGGATTATTATTATATGGCATTAAATCTGTATGTCTAATTGGAGACAATTAAAAACTGAAAAGTTGTATTTTGTCATTTATAAGCATGGAATTTCTTTACATTTGTCTATCCCAAATTAATTTATCCTTAATATTGACTACTATTATAAAATGTGCTACTTTTTACTTTTAAATTATTAGATGATTTGTATAGAATTAATCTTTGAATTTCAATAATAAAATTGGTTTCTCTAACCTTTCACTGATTATTTCTAGTAAATTTTTGAATAATCTATTGGTTTATAGATAAGTAATTATGTATTATATAAATAGAGATGTTAATACTTTCTTCCTTTACCATCTTTATGCTTTCTAAGACCTTGATTTCTTTCTTTTTAATCTTAGGGTGATAATATTTCATGGTTTACCATTAAGTATAATATATAATGGTTCCTCTATGATTTAAGGAAGCTTATGCTTAATCTTAACTTGCTGGAAGTTTTAATCATACATGGCCATTTACCTTTGTAAACTATGCTTCTGCATCTATTTAAATGATCTGAATGATTCCTTTATTCCACTAATCATATGAATTATTATGAATAATTTTGGGATGTTAACACAACTTTGCATTTGAAAATAAATAACGTTTGTTCATATTTTATGTATTGCCAAATTTATTTTGCTAGTGTATAGTTTTATGTTCTTGAAGGATTGCTCCTTCTGAGATATCGCACTATAGGTACTTGAAGGTAACAAGTTAGCCTATCACACTTTCATGAATACTTGCTGAAGACAATAGACTCTCAGGTCAGACACAACATACTTCATTACTCATGGTAAAGCAGTAAGCAGAGTTTTATGGTCTTTAATGTTAATTATCTATGCCTTCTTTACATCTCACAGGATTATTCATAGGGGGGTCAGCATCAAAGCTTATACATATAGTGGGTTATGTTTCACTGGAGACACATGGAGTTTGTTTTATAGAAAATGCACTCTGGTTTGCTATCTGATCTGGAAGATATTTCACCTCATGTCTCCAAATATCCCAGCAAAAACAATGATAATACTCTGCGTAAATAGTGTTCAAGGCTTTGCATTTTTTGCATAAGAAGTAAGACCATATACAGATACTCAATACTCAATGTCAATGATAATTGCTTTGGGAAAGCATACACTCTCTATAATAATATATATTATTGGCTGGTCATGGTGGTTCATGCCAGTTATCCTAGCATTTTGGGAAGCAAGAAGGGGAGGATCACTTGAAGCCACTCTGAGAAACATAACAAGACCTTCTATCTACTAGTTAATAAATGATAGCTGAGCATGGTGGTACATGCCTGTAGCTCTAACTACTCTGGAGGCTGGGTCAAGAGGATCAATTGAGCCCATGAGTTTAAGGTTGCACTGAGTTAAAATCATATACTCTAGACCAATTGACAGACTGACATCCTGTCTCAAAAAAAAAAAAAAAAAAAAAAAGCCCCAACAAATTAAAATACTGTTTTACTATTATTTTTGTAATATTATTATTTAGTTTTGGAGTTACTAATATTGGGGCCTCATAATATACTTTCTCTGGCATTCCCTAAGTTCTGTGTATTTTCAAAAAGTTTGTGAAATATTGCATTTTTCTTTCTTTTTTTTTCTTTTCTTTCTTTCTTTCTTTTTTTTTTGGGGGGGAAGAGTCTTACTTTGTCACCCTCAGTGGAGTGCTATGGCATCACAGCTCACAGCAACCTCCAGCTCTTGGGCTTAGGCAATTCTCTTGCCTCAGCCTCTCAAGTAGCTAGAACTACAGCTACAGGTATTTTATTGTTGGGGATTCATTAAGGGTGCAAGAAATCAGGTTACACTGATTGCATTTGTTAGGCAAAGTCCCTCTTGCAATCCTGTCTTGCCCCCCAAAGGTGCGGCACACACCCAGGCCCCACTCCCCTTCCTGCTACCCTTTCCTCACACCTCTCTCCTTCTTTCTCTCTCTGCTCTCCACTTCCCCAACCTCACCGTATCCTTAATTGTCCTCATATCAAAATTGAGTACATAGGATTCATGCTTTTCCATTCTTGTGATGCTTTGCTAAGAAGAATGTGTTCCAATTCCATCCAGGTTAATACAAAAGATGTAAAATCTCCATCTATTTTAGTGGCTGAATAGTATTTCATGGTATACATATAACACAGCTTGTTAATCCTTTCCTGGGTTGGTGGGCATTTAGGCTGTTTCTACATTTTGGCTATTGTAAATTGATCTGCAATAAACAGTTTAGTGAAAATGTCCTTATGATGAAAGGATTTTTTTTTTTTTCTTTCTGGATAGGTGACTAGTAATGGAATTGCAGGATCAAATGGGAGGTCTAATTTGAGCTATACTTCCTTCCAAAAAGGTTATATTAGTTTGAAGTCCCACCAGCAGTGTAAGTGTTCCCTTCTCTCCACATTACACCAGCACCTGAAGCTTTTAAACTTTGTGATGTGGGCCATTCTCACTGAGGTGAGGTGATATCTAGGGATAGTTTCAATTTGTATTTCTTTGATGATTAGTGATGATAAGTATTTTTTTCATATGTTTGTTAGCCATTTGTCTGTCTTTTTTAGAGACGTTCTGTTCATCTCTTGCCCAGTGATATATGGGACTAGCTCTCTTTTTCTTTCTATCTTTCTTTCTTTCTTTTTTTTTTGCAGTTTTGGCCGGGGTTGGGTTTGAACCCGCCACCTCTGCCATATGGGGCCAGCGCCCTACTCCTTTGAGCTATAGGCACTGCCCAACTCTTTTTTTCTTGATGAATTAGAGTTCTCTATAGATCCCAGTTATCAAGCTTTTCTCCAGTTCATAATATGCCAATTTATTTTCCCATTTGAAGACTGTTTGCGTTGGTTATTATTTCCTTAGCTATACCAAAACTTTTCATTTTGAATAAGTTCTATTTGCTTATATTGTGTTGTTGCAATTTCCAGTGAGGTCTTCATAAAATCTTTCCCCAAGTTGATATCTTCAAGTTTTTTCTCCACCCTTTCATCGAAGACTTTTATTGTTTCATGACTTATAATTAAATCTTTTATACATCTTGAATGAAATTTTGTAAGTGGTGAGAGGTGTGGGTCCAGTTTGAGTCTTTTACAAGTTGCTATCAAGTCCTGCCAAAACCACTTGTTAAATAGAGATTTGTTTCCCCAATGTATGTTCTTGTTGGGTTTATCAAAATTTAAGTAGTAAGATGTTAGTTTTATCTCATGGTTTTTGATTTGGATCCAAATGTCAATGACTATTTTTGTGCCAATACCGTGGTGCTCTTTTTGATCACTATGGGTTCATAGTATAGCCTAAAGTCCAATAGGGTAATACCCACAGGTTTGTTTTTATTGCTAAGAATTGCCTTGGCTATACAAAGTTACTACTAGTTCCATTCAAAACCAAGAAGTAAGGAATATGAGAAAGGAGTGAGGGATAAAAACATCCCTAGCAAGTGCAATAAGCAGCACTTTGATAAAGGAACACACTAAAGTCTTTGGCTGCAGCATTATACGCTGTATCCATGTCACAAAAACATTTGAACCCCCTTAATATATTAAAATTAAGAGAGAAAGGTAGGCATTTAGGCTGTTTCCACAATTTGGCGATTGTAAATTGAGCTGCAATAAACAGTCTAGTACAAGTGTTCTTATGACAGAAGAATTTATTTTTTTTAATGGATTAACAAGCTGTGGTATATGTATACCATGGAATACTATTCAGCTATTAAAAAACAAAAAATGGAGACTTTACATTCTTCGTATTAACCTGGATGGAAGTGGAAGACATTATTATTAGTAAAGCATCACAAGAATGGAGAAGCATGAATCCTATGTACTCAATTTTGATATGAGGACAATTAATGACAATTAAGGTTACGGAGGGGAGGAAAAGCAGAAAGAGGGGCGGAGGGAGGGGGTGGGGCCTTGGTGTGTGCCACACCTTCTGGGGGCAAGACATGATTGCAAGAGGGACTTTATCTAACAATTACAATCAGGGTAACCTGGCTTATTGTACCCTCAATGAATCCCCAACAACAAAAAAAAAGAGAGAGAGAAAGGTAATTACAATGTTTTAAAAAAACACAAAGTACACGTAAATATATAAAATAAAACTGGAGATAATACTGAAAAATCAATGTAGTTAAGTCTCAAGTAGTTAACAAACAAATTTTGTATAATTTTTAAATTTTGAATTAGTTATTTTTGTGATTACAAATAATATCTTTAAAGATATTTAAATTTCTGACAAAATATTATTGAAAGAAGAATTTTTGACAAAATATAATTGAGAGAATTCAAAATGGAGAAAAAGAAGAGAAAATAAAAGTAATTGCAATGGTCACAATTTAAATCTTCTTATAAATTAATACTTCAGTATTAGTTCAGGAAAATCCCTATCGTATTTTGCAAGTGGTAGCTTTGTTAAATTTTAATTCTATGCATAGAACTGGTTAGAAAGTACACAGCACAGAAGTGGTGAATTTGCATTCTTTTAGGAAGAAATTAAATTTCCTTACTAATCTTTATCAACAACCATCACTACACACACACACACACACACACACACACACAAATATGATGAATAAAAAAAAGTATACTTTTTATAACACTAAATGTAAACTAAAATGTGAAATTAAAGTTTACCACCTTAAAAGTAGCTCATAAATTCTCCCTATCTGTGAACAAGATAGAAAAATTCACAAAGTCATGTAACTTACTTTTTTAGGCTGGTATTCTAGAAGTGTTTCTGATTTGGTCATCCTTCCTTCCACTAATCAAGGAGATTGCTAATTGCAGCTGTCGACCATACAAAGTATCTATCTTTTTTAAACTTGTCAACTGCTGTTTGGAGACAGTGTGTTTGTGGTATTATTGGGAAGCAGATGGAGGTTATTTTGTATATTTATGGTAGCTTCTTGACCCAAGCCCCTGGTAAATTGTTGATGTATGTTAAATTATTTGAGTATGATACTGGCATCAGCATCATACATTTATGGAGAAACTTTAAGGACATGATTTCTATTCTGGGTACAGTTTATAACAAAGGCATACCTTGTGGTCTTCTGAGTCATGCATCTTCTAATCAAGATCCATTCACCACAGTATTTTCAGGCATTCCTACACAGAGTCTTGATTGGTGAATGCTGCTGGTCTGCTGTTAGAGTACCATTCATAAAGAGTGTGGTGAAACCATCTAAAGGACAGTGAGTGGGGCTTCACTAAATTACAGACCTTATCTTACAAAATGTTTTGTGCCTAGTAGTCACATTTATATTTAATAAATATCTCTATGAAGTCCAGAATGTGTCTTTAGACTTAATTTTACACAATCTCTTATTGAGATTGTATATCAGAATAGATAATGTTTTCTACATCATTTGTTGACAGTGAATGCTATCAATATCTATACATAGCTCTATATTTAGATAATAAAGTTATTAAAGTCAGTACACTAGAGAAATTCAATAACTGATTTGTAGAACTATTGAAAGGAATAAAACTACCTCCACTGGATACAGAAGTCAGCAAACTAATGGGAAAATGTGATGCAAGAGCGATGTTATTGACAAAATGCTTAAGTTGTTTTCATCAAACTTTTCATGTAGCCTTTTCAGGACTTCCAAATAGTAAACTTGGTATAGTGTTTGTCCAGTTGGTAAAAATTCATAATGAACTATTCCTCTAACGTTAAAGAAGGTTAGCAACATCACTTGTGAATTTTTGACTCTTTATTTTAGAGTTATATTAGTATACCCATATTTCATCACCAGTTACAACATGGCCCCAAACATACTCTTTCCAATCCAAAAGGTCTTGACAAACTTTGATTCTCCTTTGCTTTTGTCCATCAGTGAACTTGTTTGGGACCAATTTTACGTATTTCTCTTATGCCAAGATTATAAGTTAATATTTTTCTGTTTCTCTGTTGATGTTTACTTTATGTACTATGGTTTTCACAGTTAGCCAATGATTTTGATGTACAATTCAATAAATTTTTGCAATGTTTTTAGCAGTTCTGTGTTGTGGTGCTGAAGGGAACTGCAATGTAGCAGACTGAGAATTCAGAAAGTTCTGAAAGAACTGAAAGTTTTTTCAGAAAGAACTAAAATTTCCCCTAGAGGAGGACTTTTCCGACCACCCAAGGTGTGGAGTTGAAGGAAGAAATGGCTCAAAAAAAAATTACACGCAGAGTTTCTGTGAAAAAAAAAAAAAATCTGCTGAGATGCAGAGAGTTGAACACTGTATCAGCCTGCAGCAAGGCAAATAGGTGCCACCCTGATTGAAATCTCAGGAGGTTTTTATTGAAGATTTTAGGGTATGTATTTACAGAATGAAGAAGTAAAGAGTTTATAGTCTCATGATTCAATCATGTGGGTGGTCTTTTGAGTATGAAAAAGGTCAAAAAGTTGGAGGGACTAAACAATTCTTAAAGGCAGAACCAAGAACAAAGTTTCCTTAGGGGCTTGGAGATGAGTGATTACCATTACATCCTTTAGGCTAGATTGTCTTGGCACAAGAATAAGTTTTAATTTGCTTCTAACTCTACTGATATCCTGCCTCTACTAAGCTGCTGAATTTTACTCAGATGTCTGCACACTAGTTTTCTGTCTAGTCTGGTGAACATTCTGACCCCCTTCACCACTGTAGACATACTGAGCAGCAACAGAGGGGTGCAGAGAGAGTCCTCCAGAATGTCCACCTGCATTGTATTTATACCCATAGTTCTGCTCATTACTGACTGCCCTGACTTCTCTTCATCAGCAACATTTTCTGTCCCCTCAGAAAAACATTTATTCCATTTGTATGCTGCCTTTTTTTTCATGGAATTATCCTCATAAACTTGGACTAACATGTCCCCAATTTCACTTCCACTCTTGCCATGTTTCAGAAGAAATTTGGTGTTTGTTACTCAGTCAAGCTCTGAGATTCTCGTGATGGTACACAAAATCTCACAAGAGTAATAATGAACTCCACTCAGCAATACACTGCCAAAGCTCAACAGTAACACAGCTGTGAGACATTGATACACCAAGGTTATAAAATCTTACAGAGTTGTTTGTATAGTGTTGCCAATGTAAGAATGTGGTGGCAAATTTAGAAACTTAATTGTCAGATCTTGTATACAAATTGAACAAAGTATTATTTTATTTAAAAAATTTGATCTGCACTCTCTTTTTATCTCTCTTTATGTTATATACTTCTTAGAATTTTTGTGGCAAGTTATACTTTTATCTCTCCCTAAGGCATTACTTTGCTGGGAAAGAATTTTAGATTGATCTTTACACATACACACACACACACACACACACACACACACACACACACATATATATCATGATATTGAGACTTATAGGAAGTTTCCCTAAAATCATTCTCAAACTTGCCCAGCTAAGTTCCTTAAATTTTCTCATATTTCCTAACATCAGAGGTCCTTATTTACATAGAAATTGGTTTTACAAATTAAAAATATAATCTCATAAATGCATTCATTTTTATGCAAGTAATAATATATCCAGTCATACTCTGTCTAATTAAGAAAAACAGCTTGAAGTATCCAAAGAAATAGACAAAAAAAAAAAAAATACTCTTAAAAATAAATAAGAGAGAAAAGTGTACTTTTAAATTTTTCACTTTATCTCAACTTCATCATCCCCTTACAACTTTGAAATGGAGGCAAAACATGGTGTAGCTAAAGTAACTAACTTCAGTTGATTAATTCAGTCAAAAATGGCTCTGAGGAGAGGAAATTTCTCCCTCATTTCTCAAGTTTCTACATTAAGAAGGCAATGAAAACTAACTTTTTCCAAAATATATGTGAAGTATGTGTCAATACAATTTTTTTCAATATGTTAGAGGTTTAAAAATAAAAAAAAACTATTCCAAATTGAATATTTATGTGAATAACTATTTTTTTAATTTAAATTATTTTGGGTACATAATAGTTGCTTACATTTATAGTGTACATGTGATGTTTGATGCAGGCAGATGATGTATTATAATCAAATTAGGGTAACTATTTCTTGGTGGTAAACATTTCAATTTCACTATATTAGCTATTTTATCATATCCCATAACTTACTGTTGACTAGAGTCACTTTGTTATGCTATTAAATATTGTTTTTTCTATCTGCCTGAAGATAGAGAAGAATGATAATAACCAAAGGCTGAGAAGGGTAGTGTGGAAGGAGATAAAAGATGCTTAATGGGTAGGAATAATCATCTAAGTGAAAAATAAATTATTGTAAATTATATTAATGTAAAAATATTTCATGTTTAGAAGTATACAGGATGTGAATTTTCTCACTTTCTCTAAATGTGTTAAATCTATGCTTTTTTTCAACCTTAATGGAAGCCTTTAATTGACGTAAATATATAAGCATACAAAATCCTCATGATTACACAAATAGAAAAAAACCACTACTTCTCAGTAGTGGCAAAATGGTTTAAAAAAGGCAAACTGATAAGATATAAAGATAGAGATAGTTCAAGAGATCACAAATCATATGTATTTTATAAACATATACACACATATATATTTATATATGGAGAGAAAGAGAGAAAAAAGATGTATACTTACAGTTTAAAAAATAAAATATTAAAATTGCATCATTGAGTTTTTGAACTAAAATGATTTTTCGTCTCTTTGCTAAATTATTTTTCACTCTGTAATTTGGGATTATTAAAGTGCATGCATTAACTTTCTGTTGCTTCCAATAAGAAATTGCCACATATTAAGCAGTTTAAAGAAATACATAATTCTGTAAGTTGGTAATTTATATGAGCTGGCTGGCTCTCCTCGGATTGATTTCTGAGGACCAAAATCAAAGCACTAATACTCTTGGGTTATTACCTTAAGTTTTGGGGGGGAGAATCTGTTTCCAAGGTCGTTCAGGTTGTTGTCAGAAGTTAAATCCTTCTAGCTGCCTTGAGTATCCAGGATAATCTATCTACCATGGGGTTCCATTCATCTGCAAAACTTAATTTTTTCCCGAGATGCAATATACTCAGGTTTGAGTTATCAAAGCTCTGAGGTGGAGGAATTATAATTCAACCTATCACAGTACATTTTGCTCCAATCTATAAAACAATTCTTTATTTTCTTTTTATAACACAGTTTTAAGAAGCATTTTTTGGATTAGATTTTGATTCCAAAGATCTAACAATCTTCCTTTTTTTTTTTTTTTCCCATTGTAGGTTGATTTGTTTTGGCTTTAATGAGACTTGAGAGTTTATCTGGAACAATTTGCTTTTGAAATGTTTCTCTTTCTGTGTTTTTGCCTAAATTAGTATTCTGAACACTCTTTTGAAAATGAAATTGCATTTCAGAAACTCTGCCCATAGTTAAATAAACATTAATTTCAAAATAAATGCAGAAATTATTTCAAGATCAGAGTCTGAAAAAATTCTTGGACTGTGTTACAGATAGTATTTCTTTACAACTAGGATCACATTTACTACTTTATCTGCTACACATTGTTTCAGAACAGCATTTAACCTGTTTTTGTGTAAAGAATCTCAGTTTTAGCTTCATGTAAGTATAAAAGCAAGTTCTCAGTCATCCTATTCCTTTGTACTGGACTATGCTTTCCTTCTTAATTATTTTTCCTGTAGGAAAAATATGTGCTGGCTTTAAACCCTAAAGAATACTAAGCATTGAGTACTCTATCCCAGATAAAAAGTATCTGGCTCCAGACACTTTTGAGTCATGACAAAGCATTAACAATCTTTACCTCCTAATTAAGTGCTGCTCTTTATGTATTAAATAATAATTCATTTCTTTCAATGAATACCTGGAGCATGACAGGCCTGGAACACTATTCTGGTTATGAATCTGCCCAAAGTCTCAATGAACACAATCAGGGTAAAAGGAAATATCAAGTAAAAAATAACAAAACAATAAAGACAAGTACACTATCAAGAATAAACAGAGTTGTAAGTCAAGACATAATAATGATACAGAAGTTGAAATAGACAAAAAGTTTAAAGAAAATACAAATAAGGACCTAATATTAAAAAAAGGTGTGCAATATGCATGAACAGATGAGAAATACAGAGGGAAAAGCAACTGAATATGGATTTAGGTAAAAATTATTTAAATTGGAGAGATAGCAAATAATTGATCATTGCAATGAATACTTTTTTTGTTTCAATTTCACTTCCGCTGAAATTTTTATTCCCTTTCTTCTTTCTAGGTTTAAACTGTTCTTTCTGTCCTTTCTTAAGGTGGAAGTGTTACCAGAATTTCTTTCTTCCATAGGTTCTTGGTCTTTGGGATTTGAAGAATGAACTGACAGACCACAGATCAATGATAAGACAGGATTTAATAGCCAGAAAGGAAGCTCTGGCAAAAAAGCAGCAGAGCTTCTGGCAAAAGGAATGACCCTTTGTCAAAGGCTATATTGTCAGGTGGAATTACACCTGCAGGGCATCTAACAAGGGTATATGTGAAACTTAGTAAATGTGGAATGTAAATGTCTTGGCCCGGTAACTGGGAAAATGCCAGGAAGGCCATGTTAACTAATGTGATGAAAATGTGTCAAATGGTCTGAGAAGCTAGTGTATGATGCCCCATGATCATATCAATGTATGCAGCTATGATTTAATAAAAAAAAAATAATAAAAAAGGCTATATTGTCACATGGCCAGTAATTGTAATTGTATTTGGCCAGTACTTAGTAACAAATGAATGGGTACAGTCCCTTCTGCTGAGGGCAAAATGCCAGGGCATTCTCTTTGTCAAATTGCCCAGGCTTAAGAAATGGGGCTTTCTGTTCAGCTCTGACTGGGGGAACCCTGTATCATGCACCTTCAGAATTGGTGTGTGTGCAGTGGAAGGCAGCTTCACACCAATTGCTACTGTACTTTGAAATAAGGAGAAAGAACAGGTGGCTCTGCTATTTCTTCCTCATGAGTGTTTTCTTTTTGTCTGTTTCCTTGTCCTAATTTTTCCTTCATGTCCTCCTGCTCTTTTAAGTTACTGTGCCTCAGATCTGAGAAGTTGAAGTGTCCTTTTCATAAAGGGCTGAAAAAAAGAGAATAGTGAAGAACAAGAAGTGATAGAAGATGAAAAAAAGGAAAAAGAGAAAGAGAAGGTGGGTAGTAAAAGGGAAGATTGACAAAAAGAAGAAAGGAACACACACACAAAAAGAGAGAGAGAGGAGTAGTAGTGATGAATAGTAAGGTATGTGACCCATATCCACAAATCCCAACTTCTGTGGGTCCTTGAGTTCTGAAGCTCTTTGCCAGCCTGAGCAGACACAATCCCCACTTTCCAAAAATAGAAAAGAAAAACAAAAATACTATAAATCATAGTAGGGGTGAGTACATTGGATACTTTTTCTTCCAACATTTAAATACTCAAATTTTATGACCTGTTGCATTAAAATAACTTCTAACAATAAACAGAGAATCTACTCTAGCTACATTTATTCTTTGGAGGACAAAAAT